>WHWC01000280.1:0-111534 GCA_019426215.1 Buddleja alternifolia
AATATTCATGAAGTTTCATGTTCAAAAACCCTTGAAGGTGAAGAACATCAAGAAGCATAGACGAGATGAAGCCGAAGTCTCAAACAATAAAAAATACGACCCGGAGTTTCTTAGATTTAGATTTATTTTTGTCTATGAATATGAATCTTAATTTAAGTTTCTATCTTTTATCTTTTATGATGAATTAGATTCTTCGAACTAAGGCCATGTTTAGGCTAAATTATGATATTTGAGTTATAAATTGTGTTTTTCATATTAATTCTATTGTTATTTTGTGTATTGATTTTGTGCTTTAATTCCAATTATATGTTTGATCACCATATGCTTGCTAATTAGCCTAGTTTATTCATTCGAGAGAATATAAGTTAGGGTTCAAAGAAATCATCACATCATCCGAAAAACATGAGGAATTGCTGTTAAAACATGAGGATAGCTTTAGATTTCCGGGTGCTGTTAGCTGGATTCATCCGCGGAAATTCTAAAACATGAATGCATGGCTAATGATTTGATTCTTGGATAGACATATTTAGAGAACCATCATGTGGTCATAGGATTATTACAGCCGAGACATCGGGTAGTAGTTAATTAAGGAGTTTCCACCAAAGCAACATTAGTCTAATAATATGAAAACACGATTTTAACAAGAATTAACTAATTTATGTCAACACATGTGTCTTAGTTGCTCTCTTCCATTGCTATTTTGATTTCGACATCTTGTTTCTTGTATCTTGCTTCCATAATATTCGAGTTAATTCTTGTTTTAGTTTATTTTATTGCTTTTAAAATCTTTAAATCTTTAGTTTTAGTTTAATTATTGTTTGCTTTAAATTCAAGAAGTCTAAAATACAAGTCTCTGTGGGATCGACAATCCGGACTTAAAAATCCACTTTATTACTGCACACGACCAATCCACTTGCTGTGCAAACACGTAAGGATTTTTCGTGTCAAGTTTCTATTTTATTGCTTTTAAAATCTTTAAATCTTTAGTTTTAGTTTAATTATTGCTTGCTTTAAATTCAAGAAGTTTAAAATACAAGTCTTTGTGGGATCGACAATCCGGACTTAAAAATCCACTTTATTACTACACACGACCAGTCCACTTGCTGTGCAAACACGTAAGGATTTTTCGTGTCAAGTTTTTGGTGCCGTCGCCGGGGACTAATTTTTTTTTTAGCTTTTGTTTTTATTGCAAGTTTTATAATTTTTGTTTTCTCTTTATTTTTGCTTTAGTTTTTTGTCTTAATTCTAATTTCAATAAATGTCAAGAAATCCTCCGTTTCTGACCCCGGAGCAACAAGAATGGCTTTTAGGACTCATTCAGGCTATGCAATTCACTCTCGAGGATTTGGATTGTCCAAAAAATTGGCAATTGGTGTGCGACATCATTCAAGCTTTGCAACAAACACCAAATTGTGGTATGACTTCAGGGAGTGGTGAGGCAACTGTGAGGGAAGACGAGGAGTTGAAAAATGAACTAATCTCTGCCCAGCAGATTACACCCGAACGAGCAGCTGAAAGTGTAGCAGAATTGGAAGCATTACTATATGGCACGCCTGAACGTGCAGAATCGAAACCTCCCACTGCCAAGCCTTCCACTCCTACAGCTTCTCAACCGGTTGAAGATTCTCCACCTTCTGTCCTCTCCACATGTAAGGAGGTAATTGATTCCAATGATGGTGAGTTGTTATTAAATATAGGAGTTAATATGGTTATTTGTGATAACTATGAGGTTTTTAAGCATCCAGTTGATTCTGATTTGTCTTTACGCATTGATGCTTTTAATCCTTTTAGTGTTGAGCTTTCTCAGGTTAAAAGAACCAATAGTCTCCTTGAATCCTACATCATGAACTCCAAGTTTTCCACTTCGATGGGTGAAGAAAAATTGTCATCTACTTATAACTTCGAGAATAGTCCAAATCATCACTCGGCACAATGGGAAGAAAAAGTGACGGAAGATGGACTATGATAAAATATTTGAGTGGATGATTGGTTGCTCAATACTCATCATATTTTCTACTAACACCGGGCCAAATTTCATCCTTACTTGGAGAATGAACAAGGCAGTTATTCGGAAACTGCCTTGAAATAACTCGGTAAAGTCAAGCTAGTGACTTTAAAAGAGCGCTTCTTGGGAGGCAACCCAAGATTTTTGTTTTCTTTTTGTTTTTGCTTTCTAGTAGTTTAGTTGTTTTTGGTTTGTTTGTGAAAAAAAAAATATTATGCTTGATGGTTGTGATTTGTTAAGTGCATGATTGGTGATGACATACTATGGTGATTGGAGTGCACAATTTGGAGCCACACTTGGAATTTATGCATGAGACTAGGTTCGATTTTCACCGACCTATGAGGCTAAGTGTTTCTTTTCACTCTTTTTGTGCTTTATGAGAGACAAGATTGAGGACAATGTTGAGTTTAAGTTTGGGGGTGTGAGAAACGCTTAATTGTTGAGTAGTTATTGAATATATTGGTGATATGCATGTTTCCAAGTTTGGGGGAATTTGTATGCTATCATGTTTAGATGCTTTTATGTTGAGGAAATCGAGCATGAAAATTTTTTAGCCTACCAATTAATGCATTGAGATTGACTAAACTGAGACAATGGCATGATTTTTTGATTTATTTGGAATTTAATGGAATATACATATCTTTACTTTGCTCGTGCGACCCTAGATTAGAGTAGATTTTCCTTTGATGATTCACAAATGCAGGATAAGTCGAGGGTAGAGGAGTTAAGTGGATAATCATTCTAAAACACCTAAGGAATTTCTTCCGGAAATATTAACTTAGATTCTTCTTAAGGTCATGAGTTGAGTAGTTGCTTCATATGCCTAATGAATAATGAATAAGGTTGATGAAAATTGGTATGACTATAAAGTCAGGCTGATATGTACTGGAGGTGAAAAGCTACATGCCTATAAACTGTACTATTAAGCTAATTTGAGCTTTGCTCAAGCCAATCAAAGTTGAAAGTGAATGAAAGGTCTAGTTTTATTCCGTGGCCTTTGGCACTCGAGCAATTAAATCCGTAAGGAGTGTCTGGACACTTAATGCCCTAAAACTATCTAGTTTGGGAGTCATTGATCCAAAGCTCGATACATGGGTGTCATAGAAAGCCTAAGGGAATAGAACATTGCACATGACCTAGCCTTAATGAATTTAAATGGAAGTTTCCTATGAAGTTAAAGTTTAAATGGTTAAGTGGTGAAATGTAAGTGGTTATGAAGTTGTCTATGAGGCTTGTACTTTAGGATTGATCGAAGGTTAGTAGATATGGGAGAAAATCTGAAATTTGGTAAGGGTGTCACTTGACTATAATGCCGTAGACTTACAATCACTACACCCTTTGGAGGTTTATTCGAGTCAAGGTGTAACATGAGCAAGTCTGTGATATGTGTATACAATTGTGGAGCCTTAAAGGTCAATTTTGTGCCATTGTTTTCTTGTTGGTTAAGTTGATTTGAGTTGGTTGGTTGGGGCTGAAAATTTTATGATTTTGTGGGTAAATCATCTGCAAATCCTCACGAGACTATACTCGTCCTCTCTGGTAACTTTGAGGTTTAAAGACTTGTTGCACATGCTAAGTGCAATCGTTCACTCCACGAAAGTGAGGTTATCCTTTTGTTTTAGTTTTGTTGTTGTGTTTCTCTCTTTGGTTGTTGCTTCTTGATCTTATATCTAAGTCTTTTTATTGCTCGGGGATGATCAACGTTAAGTTTGGGGGTGTTGATAGGTGTGATATTTCCATGTTTTAAAGCCTCATATTTATGTTATTTACATTGGTTTATGCATGATTTATGCCACATATGCTTGTAATTTGTGTGCTTATTGAGTAAAGGTGGAAAATCAGTGCCATTGAGAAAAACTGGACGGAAATGCAGATTTTAAGAGTACTTAGAGATGGAATTTGACAAATGTTTCTTCTACAAAGTTATAGATCTGTGTCTCAGCTTCATGTTCCAACTTGAATCACCTAAATTGGAGATTGAAGGAAACAATTATGAAGGAAACCATATCGCTGCGCAGAATGAAAGTGCTACTGCATCCAACGTACGGACGTTGGGTACTTCACGTTCGAACGTTGGTTCTGATGGGAAAAATAGTAGATTTTTGGAAATTTCCAAATCTAATTAAGGTGGAGTCTTCCCCTTCCACCCTTATATATATTAGATCAGTTCTCTAGGGTTAGGGGACGGAAATACGCATACAATAGAGCCCTAATGGGGTTTAGACTTAGTTTTTAAATATTCATGAAGATTTTCAAAAACCCTTGAAGGTGAAGAAATCAAGAAGCATGTAAGAGATGAAAATCGAAGTTCAACCATCAAAAATACGAGGGAGTTTCTTAGATTTAGATTTATATTTGTCTTTGAATATGAATCTTAATTTAAGTTTCTATCTTTTATCTTTTATGATGAATTAGATTCTTCGAACTAAGGCCATGTTGAGGCTAAATTAAGATATTTGAGTTATAAATTGTGTTTTTCATATTAATTCTATTGTTATTTTGTGTATTGATTTTGTGCTTTAATTCAATTATATGTTTGATCACCATATGCTTGCTAATTAGCCTAGTTTATTCATTCGAGAGAATATAAGTTAGAGTTCAAAGAAATCATCACATCATTCGAAAAACATGAGGAATTGCTGTTAGAGATAGGTATAGATTTCCGGGTGCTGTTAGCCGGATTCATCTGGGGAAATTCTAAAACGTGAATGCATGGCTAATGATTTGATTCTTGGATAGACATATTTGGAGAACCGTCACGTAGTCATAGGATTATTACAATTGAGACATCGGGTAGTAATTATTTAAGGTTATTTCCACCAAAGCAACATTAGTCTAATAATATGTGAATGTGATTTTAACAAGAATTAATTAATTTATGCCAACACATGTATCTTAGTTGCTCTCTTCCATAGCTATCTTGATTTCGACATCTTGTTTCTTGTATCTTGCTTCCATAACATTTGAGTTAATTCTTGTTTTAGTTTATTTTATTGCTTTTAAAATCTTTAAATCTTTAGTTTTAGTTTAATTATTGTTTGTTTTAAATTCAAGAAGTTTAAAATACAAGTCTCTGTGGGATCGACAATTCGGACTTAAAAATTCACTTTATTACTACACACGACCAGTCCACTTGCTGTGCAAACACATAAGGATTTTTTGTGTCAAATGCAAAAAAGTAAATAGTAAAGGGGGGTACAAAGTGTATTTTGCAATATATATAAAACATCTCTTTATGTACATAAACAATTATAATAATGTGTTGGCTGAACAGGTGTCGTTGCTTCTGCCGACACCGGGTGGGAAGGGGGTTAGGGTTTGACGATTAGTGGTATGGCTGATGAGAATGATAGCCCCGACTATTGTAGGAAACGCTAGCCTATCCGCAGTCGAGAAACATAAAAACAAATATATCCTAGGAAATGGCGATATGGCCTAACATGTGCATTTGGGTCTACAATTTGGTACTCCTGAAAGATACCATAAATTCGGCATATGTTCCGGTCTTGTTGCAGAGTAATACAGGACCAGATAACTTTCCAGAAGTAAGGATTTTGGACCAAGAAGGCATCTTCATCCTTCTCCAGCGTCTCTTGATCCATGACATCTGGTCAAGCTGATGCTCGCCCTCACACTCTGAGGCAGCCCCAACCTGACTGGTCCCTGTAGCGAGGATTCTTGACCATGTGGGCATCTTCATCCTTCTCCATCACCTCTTGATCCATGGTGTCCAAGGCATCAAGGTCAGGCTAACGCTCGTCCTCACTCTCTGAGGTAGCCCCAACCTGACTGGTCCCTGGATTGACACTTTTGGTTGGAGAAAGAATGATGGTGGTATTATGACCATCGGACTTTGTTTTAGTGGAGGTTATGTCAACATATTTTCCAATGCAAGAAACATGGGTGGCACTATACAAATCACGTTCAAAAGAGGAAGTTTCACCCCCAGAATCATGCTCTAACAAATTTATGGGCTCCTCACGATTTTAAGAATCCGAACCTAGGCTATTCGACATATTGACACCAATAAAAGGAGGAAACAGGGACAACAACAACAAACTACTCAAAAAGAGGAATATTTTCGAACAAAAACACAACAAAC
This sequence comes from Buddleja alternifolia, assembly GCA_019426215.1. Taxonomy (NCBI): domain Eukaryota; kingdom Viridiplantae; phylum Streptophyta; class Magnoliopsida; order Lamiales; family Scrophulariaceae; genus Buddleja; species Buddleja alternifolia. The sequence continues at coordinate 6,108 of WHWC01000280.1, forward strand.
AAATAAACAACCAGAGTATGAAAGAAGAGGGAAAAGAGTAATACCAAGGAGTGGCGCGACAAACATGGAGTAACTGCTATTGGAGGGAGAAGAATGGCAAGAAGAAGAAAAAGAACAGGGGTTTATGATTGTTAAGCACAAAATGCAAATTGAAAATAAGGAAGAAGGAGAGATTTTTGGTAAGTTAATTTTTCAAAAGTAAAATTCAAAAGGTAATAACTCATGCAAGGAAAGAGGCGGGCTACTTTTAGAGTCGTATATGTAGTAGACTTCAGTGCATGTCGAGGTGCAGTTATGGCAGAACTAACTAGCGAAACAATGACAGTGGCACGATTTTTCAAGTCCGATGTGATAACTGCAGAAGCATGGGGAGGTGTAATCGGCTAGTCAAATCAGGTTTAGGGTTATTTCAAACTCACCTGAAGAGGCTCTCCGTGGTGTCGACGGATCAAGTCACTTTTACCTAATCATATTTTCTATCCAACTCTCGCTGTTTGACAAGTCAAACTACGGAGTTGGGGGGACTATTGATGTAGGTGGAAATTGGACATATCATATCCAATGTTTTTAAAACCAGATTGGTAATTGAACCAGATAGTTAATTAAGTCACTAGGTTATTTGTCCGGTCGGTTGGACCGGTGCGAAAAAATCGGTTGACCCATAAATATTTATATATATATATTAAATAAGAATATCGAACAAATAAATTGAAAAACACATTTATATAGTTAGATTCTAATGACCTTCCTACCTAGGGACCTTCAAAAACAGTTTTTTTTTATTATGTACCATTTTTTAATAACACTTATGTTGAGTGGATGACATAGTAGTTGGTTTCTTAGATTAAAATAGTTGCTTTCCTCTATCATTGAGTGGGTCAAATAGTAGACGATAAAGTAACAAAGTATGAAAGGAAATCGCTTAGTAGCAAGTGGGTGATACTTGGTAGATCCGGGAATCCAACTCCTGGGCAAATATCCACCTCAAACAGTGTTAAAACATGTGTGAGGTCCACCAAAATATATATATATATATATATATATATTATGTTTTAACACTTTACTTGGGAGTTGGAATCCCGGATCCAGCAAGTATCACCTGGAGTAAGCAGTGATCATCAGATTATGTTAGTTGCATAGAAGCGTTACAGATATGAGATTTCTTATGGAAGACAATGAAACACTGCAGCGAAGATGGTTTAATCGCCTATTTGATAGTTATGGCAGAATACAATGAAGCAGAAGAAAATTAAGCGAAAGATCTGCCAAGAATAGGTAGAGGTAGAAAAGTTAGTAAAATGTCTTCTCAAGAACCGGACCTTCCTGGTTGTACGGGTCACCGGTTTTCCTGATTTTCAGACGGTCTGTGACGGGTTTTTCGCTAGCCGGACTTAGATGAAACCCAAACCGGCCTGGTGGCAGGTCGACAGTTTAAGCAGCCGGATAATAACATTGATCATATCCAGATCCGCTTAGCTGGAGGATTTGCCAACTCGGAAACAAAAAGAGTAAGTTATTTAAGGCAAGCTTGGAGATAAAATCTTATCAATCACAAGATTTTTCATATAAAAACCTGGAGCGATCAGGTCTAAGATCCCATATATTTAGCATTTATACTTGATTAGATATAGTCCAAAATAGATGAATTGTGATTTATCCTAGTTATTAAACGTATCTTTGATATAGTTGACTGACCCTTTTTAAATCCCCTCCCCCTCGAAAATCAAAAACTTGTATATATACCACAACTCCCACAATGAATAAAGGATCGAACCTTTTACCCTTGTGGATGTAGGTCTGATTTAAGACTGAACCACGTATATCTTGTGTTCATTTACATATATTTCATGCTTTGTATTATTATTCTTAATCAATATATCATATAGTCTTATTGGTGTGAAATCCACACACATAAATTATGCTTCATTCCCTGAAGTGAATGTAGCAACACATAACCATTTTAATCCTGAACAAATATATACACGTGGATACGATCAATGACATCGGGGAGGTTATTCAAAGAACACATCTATCCACCAGAAGTGGAAAATAATGAAAAGAAGATTGAAGGTGGTGAAAATAGCAAACATGGGGAGAATTTATGCCTATGGTTGTGGCGGTGAAGGTCATTGGTGACGTACCTATCGTACACCAAAGCATCTTGTTGATCTTTACCAAGAATCACATAAAAGTAAATGAAAGAAGATAGAAACAATTTTTTCTTTTAAAGAAGGCGATTATGATCATGACCATTTTGATGACACTTATTTAGATGTTGCTGATTGCTTTGCTGATCTAGATGGAAAAATTGATCATTTGATTAGAGATGGAAGTGTTAAAAAATGATTTCTTTAAGTCTTATTCTAGTTGTTTTTCAAAATAAATGTTTAACTATGTTGTTTTTCAAAATAAATGTTTAACTATGTTGTTTTCTTTTTAAGATCAATAATAGAACTTTTTCATAAAATTGTCTTTTTTCATATTAAATAATATTTCTGGGATTGAATAATTTCTTTTATGTTTCAATAAAAAAGAAATATTTACTCAGCCAACAGCTACATGAATAATGAAGTTATGTGTCTCGCTTATAGTGCAACAACTCACACCATCCTCAAGAATAAAAAATACTTCTCATATTTAGTAATGTAAGAAGTCAATGTTAGTGCTATATCGGATAGTACAAAGATAACTGAAGGATTTCGTAGAGCTAATATATTGTTACCCGGAGGAACACAATTTTATATTGATGATGCGTTATATTCTACTAAATCTCTGAGAAATTTACTAAATTTCAAAGATATGCGCCGAAATGGATATGTTAGTCAACCTTTGAAATATAGAGGATATCAGTCACTTCTGAACTTTAATATATATATTTTCTTTATTTTTCATGGTTAGAAAAAACAAACTCTTTTCAATATTTTGACTTAGATTGTGTACCCCACTACCTATACATTGCATGATATTTGCACTTTGCAAGCTATTTTATGTCATTTTGTGCACCCGACTATCTATATATTACATGATACGTGCGGTTTGGTGGACAATATAAGTCATGCCTAAGGCACGTCACAGTCTTTTCGGGGGGAATAGTACAAATTATTCCTTCGATAGACTTGTCACAATTTACAAAGATGTGTACTCGAGTGTAAAAGTTAATAAATTATATACCAAAGTGCTCCAACCGACAAAAGTTGGGGTCGAAAATACCTTTTATATCCCCCGCCGACCCAAGAGACTCAAAGACCCAAATACAAGAAACTTGATTACATGCTATATGTATGATTATAAACTGCAACCTCTTTTGAAAAGTACCTTGGTTTCGTAAAATGCAATGAATCACAATTTCACTTGATTTTATGATATATATATATATATATGTATAATATGCTCTAGACCAGTATAAGGTGTAGGAATTATTTATTGGGCGATTTGTCGCTCATACCATTACTTTAAACTTTGCAGAAAGTGTAGTTGAGTCGGAAGACTGCGACGAGTAGTATTGGGAGTGCTGAAGATTTGTGGTGTCATCTTAGTATTTTAATTTAGTATTGTGACTTGTGTTGAAATACTTGTTACCATGGACTTTGTATTAAAATTCTAGTTGAATATTGTTTTTTTTTTTTAAATAAAGAAGGATGCTTTGGAATTCTATTTAGTATTGCTTTGAACTCTGAGCTTCATGTCTTTGAGTCATTCGGAATAGAGACATGGCCATCATGCAGCCCGATTTTGGGGTCGTGACATTTTGTCCTTAAGATTTAAAAAATTTCAATGTTAGTCCCGCATGATATTTCTGTCCAAAAATTTGACGGATTCCATTAGTGAACAGCGAAATTCACCCCAATTCTTCGAGAACTTTCATCAAACTCTTGGTGGCCACTCAAAATTTTCAAATTGGAGCTCAACCATGTGATGCAAGACAAATCGACAAGAACGAAGAGATTTTTGATTGACAAAGGATTAAAGAGCATAAATTTAATGTTCATTAATTTTAAGCTCTCAAATGTTTTCAATTACATACACCGATAAGTTAATAACTCTAATTTCACAGCCTACAAACATTTAAACAAGGGAATTCACCCTCAATAGTTTGGGAATATTGGTATATCACATTTAATCCATGTTGCATTGGTTTAGCTGAAAATGAGAATGAAATTCTGCTCTCTAATCCATTGTCAACTAACCATTAGGTTGTTTTCAATCAAACATCTTCTCATTCATATCGATTTGTCTTTAGTGATATGATTGAGCTCCATTTTAAAAATTTTGAATGACGTACCCCTAGTGTTTGACGAAATTATTCAAAGAACCAAGTTGAATGTTACAGTTCACTAGCGGAATCCTTCTGAAATTTCACGTGGTGACTAAAATAGAGATTTTAGGACTAAATATGGTACACTCGTAAACAATGGGATCAAAATTGAAATTGACCGTTATGGGATGAAATACTCCGCACTTCTGATTTCACTCATGCAATAAAATGTAAAGTCGTTTTAGCATGCATGTTAACAATTAATACAATCACTGGACATATAAGTTTAATGTTATAGAAAAAGAAGACATACTAGAGTGATCTTCATCTATTAGATTAAAATGGGAAGTTACAAAAATACATAACTAATTACAAGCTGGTTAGACCAGTGTAGTATGGGATTTCAGTTGGTGGCAGCCAAGCATCTCCCTTGATGAACTGGTGGACAGTGTACATCTCGACTTCACCGGCACGGTCCAAGGCATGATATCCCGTCCAATTAACTCTTTCATTAACATTAGCACCTGGCCCCCTATTCTTGTACTCTATATGAGTTAATTTATCAGTCGGCTTGGGAGGCCATTCACCCCACCCGAGTGGACTGATAATGTCATCTATGTTGCATTCCATGATTATGACGGTTGAGTACTCAAACCACGGACAGCCTAGATTTGCCACGAACTCTTCTTTTCTGAGTTGTATGTCCGATGCGACTGTGAAGGACGAATTTTGGAATACAAAACCACTAGAACTCTGCAAGAGACTTTTCCCTTGAGCTGTGAAGTAGACGAGTTTGGGCAATCGAGCAAATATGTTGCAATTTTGGAATATAGCAACAGGCTCGTTGCCAAAAAGCAAAATTTGCATTTTTCGTCCCATAACTTTGGCTTTTTTCGATTTTGGTTCCATTCATTACGAGATTCTCACATTATATCCCATAATTTTCAATTTTCTCACATTTGATCCTATTGAAGGATTCCGTCCAGTACTTAAAGGTCAACTCCGTTAGTCAATATTTTGACCGAATTCTTTGGGCAATATTCGTGCAAGAATGCACTCACACACGGATTATGTTCAATATCATGATATTTCTATTCAACATACGTATCACTAAGGCAGAAAATCTCCTTAAAAATTTGGTCAAAATGTTGACTAACGGAGTTGACCCTTAAATGTTGGACGGAATCCTTCAATGGGACCAAATGTGAGAAAAGTTGAAAGTTATGGGATATAATGTGAGAATCTCGTAATGAATGGAACCAAAATCAAAAAAGGCCAAACATATGGGACCAAAAATGCAATTTCCCCTTGCCAAAAATAAAGTTGACATTTCCATAGATGTCGCATTCTCTGTAGAATTTTCGCCCCGACTTCGAGTACAATGTGTCTTGATATCCAAGGAAAATGCACCTAAAAAATGCTGAGGTTGAAGCCTCACTTAGTAGCACGACTGCTTGGGAACCAGGACTGGCAGAGTTCTCAAACGCAATGCCCTTCGCCACAAATTTTGCGCCTTGAACAGCTGAAGCAATAGAATAGTAAAATAAGTTTTCATAACAAAAAAAAAACACTTGGAATTAATTATCCAAGAATTAAAGAAAGAAAGACATATAATTAACTTGCAAAATGTGGCTGTTTCGTAAGTACTGAAGGTGAGATAACTTCGAGCCATGGTGATCTTGGTCACCTCCGCTCCATCCCCGACCAACCATATGTTGGTTCGGTTTTCCCATACCACCACCAACTCGTTATAAGATCTGGCTTCGATGTGAATGACGTATTTGGTGGTGGCATGAACAGGAGCAGCTTGCAATGCTTCCATCACTGTCTTGAAAGCACCGGGACGAGTGACGGAGACAGTGGCGTCAACGTTTTTACGTTCCTGAGGTGGCGTACGAGGATTATCAATATTTCTGAATTTTCTAGATGAAGATGGTTGGTGGAAATGGAGGTACATTGAAATGGTTACTGCTGCAGTAACAAAGAAAACTATAGCTGCAATGATAGACTTGGTCATTGCGAATAATTAAGGTGCTATGTGGAAATTAAGGAGGAATTGAGTTATTTGTTGAAAGATTCGCTGTGAAACTTCATTTAAGAATGATACCACCTTCTTATATATATAGAATGAACTCATCTTAACCTGAATAATTGAACCTTAATTATTGATTCAAAATGTTTTGTCATGCCCCGAAATCCAACGTGATCGGCCATGCCACCATGGTCCTAGACCATAATGACACGAAGCCACAATCTTAACTCAATCCATGTATATCCTTTAAAATCTTTGCGGAGGCATCCAATATCAAAAAATAAATACAGAGTATCTAAAAATCCCCAGGAAAATATTCCACAAAAAACATTAATGTAATGAGTTTACAAAAGCTAGTCATGAAAAATCCTATATTCTAGTTTAATTCAACCCATCTCTACCTTTGAACTCTCTTATCCAACTCCTTGAGTCCACGAAACTACGTATCTGAAAAAGGAAAAAATATTGCGAGGGGTGAGCCGCATACTCAACAAGTAATTCTCAACACTCTCCTACTAAATCAAGCATAAGCAAAAAGATCACATTTTATAATAATTTAAAAAATACTTTTGCGAAGACGTGGAGGATTGAAAAACAATAAATCAAAAGTCAAATATTAGCTCACAGACCATATTACGCATGACACACAAATACCAATGCGAACAAAACAGATGAACCCTTGGTTGAAGGGCACGGACAGTTGACCCCTGGCCAAGGGGACGAACAGATCAGCTCCTGACCGAAGAGCACGCAGATGACAGCGGGGACGGACAAATGAACTCAAAGAAAAATGGACCATACACATGCATCTGAGAGCTTACGAAATCAAAAAATTCCTCCATATATCATTATCAAATTTCTCAAAAGTTCATATCATATACATATAATCAAAGAAACATTTTTTTTTTTTTTTGGAAGCTTGTATTATAAACTCAAAACCTTTACAAATACTCCAGGCATACCTCGGATTTAATGTCCTTCAAATTTACACTTCACAACATTCCAAATATGCTCAACTATATCACTAACTGTATTATTCCTACAACTTTGGTATAATCTTCTATTTCTCTCATGCCACACATAATAAACAATAGCTGAAAATGAGGCCCTCTTTTGACAACTAAGCCGAGTCTTACCTTTACTAATACGGCTGAACCATTGCACAGTCTCGCCCCAGTCTTCTTTCCTACACTCCATATTCAGTTTCTTCCAGCTTTTATAGAGAATCTCCTTGGTGAAGTTACATCTGAAGAATAGATGATTCCTGCTCTCCCTGTCGCTCGTGCAAAACAGGCATTGGTCCTCGTCTATAGGCTTCCATTCACTGATGCGATCCCGAGTCTTCAACCTATTGATAATAGCAAGCCAAAGAATGAGTCTATGTCTTGCAATAGGCCCTTTACCCCACACGATTTTCATCCAATTCACCTCATCACAATGGTCCATAGCATGCTCGTATGCTCTGTGAATTGTGAACTTTCCACCCTTCCACTGATTTTGTACCACATCTATAGCATCAAGAAACGTATTTCTTACAACTAACAACCTTCTCCAGAACCACGAGGCTGTGCTTGTGGCTTGGGTTGTCCAAATACTCCCATTGTTTATTTTCAATAATGCTTGATCCTATTTTTTTCGGAAAATCATATTAATCGACATGTCAAAAATTTGTGATATGTATATATATATACACTTTTATATAAAAATAACAATAGAAAAATGTCAAGAATCACTTACCTCAATTTATCCAAAATCTATGATACCTAGCAATTGGAAAATTCTAAGTTAGTCTCACCCCAATGGTCCTAGCCCATTTAACACCACATAATATGCTGGGGTGGGTGGTTTTTATCACCAACCACCTAGGTAAAAACCACCCACCCCAATAAAAATGTGTGGTGTTAAAGGGGTTAGGACCATTGGGATGAGTCTGGCATAGAATTGCCCCCTAGCAATTCCATGAATCAATTTCTCCAAATCGTCCAATCGAATATTCTCGGTCGAATTGGTGTGCTTTCTCGTTTCTCCATTGCGGCTGACACAACTTGTAACCTTGTAACCAACCATATTCATGAATCATATTCTCTTCTTTTGTTTGCTATCTACCCATCCACACAATATATGTAAAGGGCACTAGATGATAGGATGCGTGTAAGTGAGTGTATATGATGTTATATATAGTGACTCCTGATCCTCATCTAGGTTAACAAGAAAAATATTAAATATCCTAATACCCCAAGCACTCCTTCATATTTAGAAAAAAGACCCCCACCAAAAAAGAAAACTCCTAACAGATCGCGTTAGTTATAAAATTGATCAAAATAAAGTTTTTAAATTTACTTAGAGAAAAATGGGGGTATTACATGTTTCAAAAGATTCCGCTCATTAATGTTGTTTTTATTACAAAAGCACTAAATTGATTCCAACTATCAAAACTAGTAAACTGATAATGAATAGCTCACTTGTTTGAATTACATTTTAACATGAAGGGGTTTATTGTGGTTAAAGTTGTTGCATGGATGATATTTGAGACTTTACCATGCAAATTTTCACCTTTGTATTTTTCTTGATTGTTGGAGGATAATAAAGATGCTTGATTAGTGATTAGTCAATTTTTTGTAGTCTTTGGATCAAAATTTCTCTAATTATCATACAAGATAACAATTTAAATTTAAGAGGAAAAGTATTTTGGTGGCCATTGTTTCCAACTCTAATAGTTATAGAATTTTTTTAACATGCACTTTGCTTTTTGCTATGTTGTTACAAAATATATAAAAGATGATTAGTTGGTGCTTAGTAAATTTTTTCTTGTTTTTGGATTAAAGTTAATCTAATTATCAATACAAAATCACAATTTTAGAGGAAAAAATCCTTTGGTGGTCTGGTGACCTATTTTCCAACTTTAAGAGCTAGCTTTACAAACTTTCACATTTTGTTTTTTTTGCTAGATTGTTAGGCAATATAGAAGTTATAAGAATAATCCAGATGCTTAGATGGACCTTCATTAGTCATTTCCTTTCCACTCTTTGGATTAAAGTTGATCTACGTATCACACAAAATCAGAATTGTAGGAGGAAATAATAATTTTGATGGTTGCTTTAGTTTCCAACTTTAAGATCAGATGGATAAAAAGTTTAAGATAATTTCAGATTCTTATTTAATCCAAGTTATTTTTGATTAAAATAAATAGCCATATACAAAAAAAGATGGATTGTGAATATGAATTAATGTGAACTTATATTGTATAAAATGTATTAGTATAATTACCAATATTATTTTATATGATACTATTATATTGGGTTAATTGAAATTTACTCACGATGAAATATCTAAAACCGCAAAAAAGCCGATATGAAGAATCAAAGGGCAATTTACTTCCCCATGAAAAAGAAGAAGGAAGCAATTTTGCCCCTACACGTGCCGCTCACACGTTTTGCTAGTGGTTATGTTTTTTGATCTTTTATATGGCAATTGTACCCATGATCTGACAACTGTTAGATCAAATATGTTAAAGATCCACTGTTAGTATTAAATTCTTATATATTTATATATTAGAACAATAATAGCAATAGATCTTGAAAAAGATCAATGGTCTATGTGTTTAACCTATCATATTTAATATTTATACAAACATATATATTATAAATGATAAATGTATAATATGTAATATTATACATTTGTTTATGTATACATACAAATACAATACATGTGTGGCAGCACAACAGGTGTCGTTGCCGCATTGACGACGTTTGGAGGGGGGGCGGGGGGGTTGGCGACCAATGGTGGTGGTTGAACTACTATGATGAGGAGTAGCAGGAGAGGTGGCGCAGGGAGTAGCAATACATCTTTATAACCCGGTAAAATTTTCTCAATAATATCTTTTGACAAATTTCAAGCTCGAGCCATTGTAGATACTTGCATCCATTTGGTTTCTACGATTATAAGGATGAGATTAATTTTGTAAAACAGATAAAGCATACAAATGAAGTGTAATTTTTCAAACTTACGTCCCAATCTAAGTACCCAGCGAACTTCCTTCCCGGATTATTTTTTGTCCAATTTGTGCCAATTGCAGTTGTTTTTTGGCATTGACAAAATTTTCCGATAAAATTTTCGAAATAATGCCTTGAGGGATCACATGTGACACATGTCTTGTTTGAATTTGCACTAATACTAGACATCTTCATTAAAATTTGAAACAAAAAAGTAAAAAAATTGTGTATTGTTTTTAACAAAAAAAAAATAGAAGAAAATGGAGCTGGAATGGTTAGAAAGTAGCCCAAAAAAAATTAATAAACAAAAAAGGACCCATATTATGCAAAGCAAATAAGGATAAAATTGGAAAAGAATATTCTGTAGACACATTGTAACATTCAAAACATGTGCCACGTCATCATCAACTCATAGCAGCCTACCTTCCATTACAATGAGGGACTTTTTTGTTACATTTGATAGTTCACGAACTTAAACGCACTAAAGTGAATAATACAGGGGTACAAAGTATATTTTTCCCTTTATGTAATACATCTCTTTTATGTACATATATATACAATTATAATACATGTGTTTAGACCTATCAATCAAGACGAGCAAATGGAGCCTGGTTTGGCTCATGCTCGGCTTGATATTATATGAGCTTTTATTGTCAAGGCTTGAATATATACCAGTTTTTTTTTTTACAAAGCTCGGGCTCGGCTTGAAAATTAGTACGAGATTCGAGCCTAGCCCGAGCCAGATCGAATTTGTTCTTTTTTAAAAAAACTATAAGTAATAAAGTAAATCTAATATATAAGTTAAAAATAATCTCAAAAACATCAAAAACCTAATAGTATTCATGCTCTAATAACAAATCGTAAATAAAATATATCTTCTAAAATCTCATTTAATATACCAATATTGACACAAATACATTGAAATATCTTTTTAAATATATGTTCCACATATTATCTAAATTTGAAAAACATGATAACTAAATATATGATAAACTTACCTAAAGTTGCTTGTGTCGAAAAATAAATGAAACACAATTTTTTTAAACAATACCTAGCAGCCTTCCAATGTCAATTTATGTGAAATATCAATTTTTTTTATAAATGTGAATTGTCATATGTTTGTATTAGATATGTTCTGTATTAGATATGTTCTGTTAAGGTTAAAGTAATATTTTTATGCTTTTTTAATTTGTTGAGTGTGGTATTATATATTAGGAAAATCTAGAATTAAAAACTTGATATTATCTATGTATTTGGAATTATTTATAAAAAAATAATATATTATATTTTTGTATATGATATTATATTAACAAGCCGAGCTTTATATGAGCCGAGCCTGAGGTCACAGTTAAGGCTTGAATTTGAATTCAAGCCGAGCCAGCTCCCGTGCCCGCTATATTGGAATTCAAATTCAAGTCTTAAATGTGGGCTCAGGCTCGGCTCATATAAAGCTCGGCTTGTTAATTATCAACCCGAGCTTACGAGCTTCGAGCTGGCTTGGGCTCATTGACAGTCCTACATGTGTTAGTTGAACAGGTGTCGTTGCCGCTACCAGCACTGGATCGCGAAGGGAGTTACAGTTTGATGACTAGTGGTGGTGGCTGATGAGAATGACGGCTCTGACGAGGAGTAGCAGGACAGGCAGCTTCGTCTTGGCTACGGGGGTAACTGGACCTTTCCATTTTGGGTGTGATGGGTGGCGATTGGCTTGGCGCGGAATAGCTGGTGAGGGCAGTCGTGGGCAATCGTGGGTGGAGACAATAGATTTGAGGAGGGTGGGGCAATGACGGGGGGTTGCTAGGAGGCCATCTTTTTGTGAAGAAAAAAGATACAGAGAGGGTGGCGGCGATGGAAGGTAGAAAGGGGTGGATCGAATGTGAACTCGGGATGGTGGATGCAGACAAGCTAACGGTGGCGGTGGTAGTGGCGTGTGGGGAAATGGTAGCCTAAATTTTTGATGTGGTGGGTGGTGATGATTAATGGTGGTGGTTGGGGAAAGTGTATTAGGATTAGGGTTTTGGGTCAGAGATGGGTTTTGAGAGATGGAAATAATTAAATGAAAATATTATATATATAAAAAAAATAAATTAAAGTTAAATATGGGTTTTGGAGTGTTTGTACATCATAGTTTGATATTTCTTTTCTATATCTAGCCATATGGCCTTTTCGGAGAGAACAAAGCAAGAGTTGTTCCATTGAAATCTCACCAACTCATTTGCACGTGTACTGGGATAGGACTGCTGAATCCTGGAAGTAGACTGTCAATGACCTTTTGCACCGAGTTGTTGGCTTCGAAGAGCGAAAATCTTACCTTTTAGGACAGTGCTTTGCACGTCTCGATCAAATTCGATAAGTTCTCTTAATCTATCTCATTTATCTTGTTGTGCTTGTCTACCGATACTAATGTGAATCATCTTTAGTATTTCGTACAACCTAAAAGGTAGAACGGAATTGTAAGTAGCAACTTCTGTTTAAAAATTTACAGCGATGATTTTCTTTAATTCTTATAGCAGATTAATGTTCTCAACACTACTTTCTAATTTTTTTTCTCAAGCGTCTAGGCTTTTTTTTTAATTGAATTTTGAAAGTTACACTAATTGCTTAATTTTTGCGACTCTTCTTTACAGAGAGAGGAGGAGGAGAATTTAGGCAAAAGTCTTACCATGTACTTATAGCTAGTAACTAGCAAAATGCATGCGTGTTGCGCGTGGTCTATTGCATATATTTAATTTATTGTTTAAGTAAAATTGTATCTTTGTTCGTATAAAATAGGGAGTTGTGTACTTTTAGTCCCAATGTTTATGGGACTTTCACATCTAGCATCAGGTGATGAAATTTTGGAGCACATTGAGTACTCTCATAACAAAAACTGTTAGTTAACTTCTTAAAATTGCATAACCCTTCCCGAATTATGTAAAATTCTTGTCTCACACACTCTGCCCTACCGCACCCCGTGTCCCCACCCTAGCCTGCTTTCCAAACCTAGTTCCTTGCCCACCATGCTCCACCTGTACCTTCATCACTCCCCACTTGCACTGCAACCACCATATCCAGCACCATCACTACTTGCCCTCCTCTTTCTTCTCTCTCAATTGCATTGCCACACCATCTCTGACACTGCCTCTTTCATCTGACTCCATCTTTGAATTTATGTAACACAGAAATCCCCCAATCTTATATTTTTTTTTAATATTAAAATTTTTGTTAGTTTTACATATTTGAAGGGGTTTAAGCAAGTTTCAGAAGTTGACTAATGACTTTCGTCCATTTCTTAATGGAAAGAACTCACTATGCTTAAGAATTTTATCATATGAGATTAAACTTGAAAGTCTATAATGATTGTGATTGAGTGTGCACCCCCTATCTTTCATGACCTATGATGCACAGATACTTCTAAAATTGGGTCTGTGCAGTATCGTACTCGTATCCGATATGATACTTTGTGGATACCACCCGGAAACATATCGGATACCCTTTTTACGTATCCAAAAATTAAAATAAAAAAAGGAAATTTTGGATGCCGTATCCCATAAAAAATTTGAAGTATCTGACACGCTTTGAATATCAAACATAGTAGTTTTGAATATTATATAATACTTTATAGGTTAAAATAGGAAAATAATAATAATTTTGACCGTATGTTAAAAGATTAAACAAACAATAAGAAAATTTAAAGAAGCAAAAAATCGTTTCGGTTTCAGTTCTTAATATATTTTTTCTTCTCCTGCTCCACGTGAAATCTATCAATTCCATTTTATTACCAAACATTTTGGATAAGAAGGTGAATGGTGGTATCAATGAAATGATATTCTTACACCCCCATAAATGATTAAATATTATGGATACCTTCGAAATTTTTTGAACTTATAACCAATGAACCTGTATCAGTATTGCATAAATATATATATATATATGTGTGTGTGTGTGTGTGCGTATCCCCAACATATCGTATCCTTTAATTTTGAAGTTTGTCGTATTTCGTATCCGTGTCGTATCGTACCCATATTCTCGTATCCATATCCGTACATCATAGTTCATGACCAAAGTGCATTTATTGCTCAGTTTCAGTATGAAAATTAAATTTTTTGTCATACAGGAATACATCATAGACATATATAAATAAAAATACTTGATAGTTATAAGATAAAAAATGTGATATATACATTTTATTATGTTAATAAAATATTTTACTTGATCGTAATCCACAATTCAGTATTATATATACTAAATCTAGTTTGATCTATTTATATTTTTATTTGTTTTAGGTTATCCAATAACATTTAGCTTTTATTTTATATTCGTATTATTGAAAAATAAAACAAAGTACATTTAACTCGATACCCATTTTGTAAGCAAAATATACAAAACATAACATTCACGAACGAATAATATATGGTTCATATCTAATTTGATTAGAAAATCACATAATTCAGTTAAATTACTTATATATAATGTTCTTTTACATAATAATATTATGCTTGAAAATTTATGTAGCTCACTTATCTGCCAGGAATTGATATTGGAGCTTCATATATTACTATAGGAACTCCATTTTTATTTATCTCTCTAAACAATTGACAACCACATCCTTTTGTTAGTATAAAAGTCTATTGTTACAGACTTTTCGAAATTAAAATTTGTCTTCTTATAATGTTTTCGATCTTTTCACAGTCTTAATAATTTTGTCAAACAATTGTTTATAAATGCATAATACTGGAATAGACATACCTATATGCTTGTACAAGCAGTGGAAATGTTATGTATATACACATTATTTTTGTGATTATGCTAAAAAAAAATTCCTCATGGGCTTACATTTTAGGTTTTCATATAAAAGTTTTAGAACTACACAATTTCTATTTTATGTATTTATTATTTGATATGAAATAAAGTCATTAAGATAATATCTATTATGTCATAGTAACTTGTTAGATTGCATAAAGATAATTTTGGAATTCAATTTTAAAGCTTATAGTGTTTTAAGAGTCTATGAGCATTGTTGTCACATTTTAATAGAAATTTTTTATTGGAAGCCCTATAGTGCTTCTGTAATACCCTGCACTTCTATTGATGGAAATAGTGAAGTATTGTAAATTCTATGCGCCGTTTATGGTATTGATGAGATATTATGTATGAAGGAATCGGAAATTTAAGAAGTGGAGCAGAATAACTGTAATTAAGACTCTATGTGGGAAGTATTGAATTAATTGAGAAAGTTGGTATATATTAGAATCCTAGGCATATTGTAAGACTCGCCTACCTAAAAATATTAGACCTATTAACCCTAACCAATTCCCATTAAGCTGATAGCGTTATCTTTGAACCGGTTGGAACCGGTTATAGCGATTTTTACAAAAGCCACTATTACCGGTCATAAAAAAATATATAAATATTCCCCCATTCCCCCCCCCCCCCCCCCCCCAAAACCGTGTATCTCTCTCTATTCTCTCTCTCTCTCTCTCTCTATACTCTCTCTCTCTCTACTCCACCACCATTACCCACCACCACCACCATCATATTCGGCCGCCGCCGCCACCACCATCCCTGGGCCCCCCATTTTCTCTCTCTCTCTCTCTCTCTCTCTCGCGCGTGCTCTCTACTTTCTCTCTCGCTCTCTACTCTTTCTCTCGCTCTCTCTCTCTCTCTCTCTGTCTCTCTCGCTCTCTACTCTCTCTCTCCACTCCACCCCCACCCACCACCACCACCACCACCACCACAATCGGCCGCCGCCGCCGCCATCACCATTCCCCCCCCCATTTTTCGGTTTTCTCTCTCTCTCTCTCTCTCTCTCTCTCTCTCTCTCTCTCTACTCTCTCTCTTGAGTGGCCACCCCCACCACCGCCGACCCGTACCGCCGCCGACCCCACCTTCACCACCACCACCTTCTCTCCACTAATTATAAACCCTAGGTATACATATATATATATATATATATGTTTATATTTTTGGTGAATTATATAAATGTGGGTTTTTGTTATATTTGATTATGTTAATTAATTGATTATGTTAGTGCTTGAATAATTGATCATATGGGTTTAATGGGTTTTTGTTATATATTGTGGGTTTTTGTTATAGTTGATTATGTTAGTGTTTGAATAATTGGTTATGTGAGTTTAATGGGTTTTTGTTATATAATGTGGGTTTTTATTATAGTTGATTATGTTAATTAATTGGTTATATATGTTAGTGTTTGAATAATTAGTTATGTGGGTTTAATGAGTTTTTGTTATATAATGTGGGTTTTTACTATAATTGATTATGTTAATTAACTGGTTATATATGTTAGTGTTTGAATAATTAGTTATGTGGGTTTAATGGGTTTTTGTTATATAATATGGGTTTTTACTATGGTTGATTATGTTAATTAACTGGTTATATATGTTAGTGTTTGAATAATTAGTTACGTGGGTTTAATGGATTTTTGTTATGTAATGTGGGTTTTTACTATAGTTGATTATGTTAATTAATTGGTTATATATGTTAGCGTTTGAATAATTGGTTATGTGGGTTTAATGGGTTTTTGTTATATAATTTGGGTTTTTACTATAGTTGATTATGTTAATTAATTGGTTATATGTGTTTGCGTTTGAATAATTGGTTATGTGGGTTTAATGGGTTTTTGTTATATAATGTGGGTTTTTGTTATAGTTGATTAGTGTTAATTGGTTATGTTGGTATTATGATTGGATTTTCGTTGTATTGTTTTGTTGACATCGTTTAATGCATTCATGGTTTTGTGAAGTTCAATTGGTTTTGTTGGTTGCTAGGTAGGCTGGGGGAAGATTAAGTCGAGAACTTGGTAGAAATTTTTACGCCGTTACTCTGCCGAATTTTTTCTAGAATAATGGGCATTGTTATTTGTTTTACTGCATATATATTTGTTTGAGTTTGTTGTGGTTGAAATATTTGAGTTTTGAGAATAAAATTATTTAAGAATAGTAATTAATGTTAGTTTAATTTTCAAATAATTTAGAAACTTTTATTATGTTTTGACAATAGCTGTATGACATGATAAATTTGAATTAGGAAAAAAACGAATATAAATCAAATTCGAGATGGATCGAAGTTAGATTTTTGCGGATCGTATGTCAGAGCAATATGAGAAAAGGGTGAAAGAATTCATCGACTTTGCGGTTGAGCATGCACCGGATCGGACTAGGATCAGTTGCCCGTGTTTACGATGTTGTTTTGGAAAGAGAATTAGTCCACGTGAGTTGGAAGATCATTTGGTGTGTAATGGAATTGATAAAAGCTACACACGTTGGACAAGACACGGTGAAAGCAGTGCGACCTCAGCTGATTTGGGTTGTACATCATATCGATCACGGGATTTTGACATGGATGATTATGAGCACTAGTACAGAAAAGGCCTGTTACAGCGGTTTTTTTTGGCCAATTACGGCGGTTTTTAACCGCTGTAATAGGTACCGCTGTAATTGATTCAGGCCAATTACAGCGGTTAAAAACCGCTGTAATAGATACCTATTACAGCGGTTATAAAAATAACCGCTATTAAAAAAAAAAAAAAAATTTTTAAGGGGCCTATTACAGCGGTTTAGGAAAAAACCGCTGTAATAGTGTAGCCTATTACAGCGGTTGTTTCCAAAACCGCTGTAATAGTGCCCTGAAATTAAAAAAAAAAAAAAAATTGACCGTGTCGGAATGACACGAAATTCGCACGGTCATAGCGAAACGGCATTCCGAATAAAACGCAAGACAACGTCTTGCGATCTCTTGATTTTAGCCATCCGAGATCGTTTAAGGCCTAAAATACGCATTTTATTATAAAAATACGTATTTTTGTAATAACACGCGTATTTGAGGCCTTAAACGATCTCGGATGGCTAAAATCACGAGAGCGCAAGTCAAAGTCTTGCGTTTCGTTCGGAATGCCGTTTCGCTATGACCGTGCGAATTTCGTGTCATTCCGACACGATCAAATTATAAACGAAACATATTTTCGTAAATACACAAATATACATACACATACACAAATATACATATACACCCACATATACACAAAATAAATATACTCACACATACACAAATATACATACACCCATATATATAGGTGGTGTCGGCGGCGTTGATGGAGGTGGTAGTGTCGACGGCGTTAGTGAAAGAGAAAGAGAGAGGAGGGAGAGAGGAGAGAGAGAGAGAGAGGAGTGAGAGATAAAGAGGAAATGAAGAAGAGGAAATGAAGAAGATGAAATTTGAAATTTTAAATGAAGAAGAGAAAGAGGAGTGAGAGATATAAAGAGGATTTTTATTTTCGGTCAAAGCCTATTATAGCGGTTCTTTGAATAACCGCTGTAATAGGTCCGGAAAGTTTTGGGCGGGAAAAATGGGGGGGAATTTTTTTTAAATATTTTGACCTATTACAGCGGTTCTTCAAAGAACCGCTGTAATAGGTCTTTGATTTTATTTTTTTAGGTCCGAAAAATTTTGGGCGGGAAAATTGGGGGGGAATTTTTTTTTAAATTTTTTGACCTGTTACAGCGGTTCGGTAGAGAACCGCTGTAACAAGGAACCGGTTACAGCGGTTCGCTATTGAACCGCTGTAACGGGTTCCCTGTTACAGCGGTTCGCTACCGAACCGCTGTAACAGGTCAAAAAATTTTAAAAAAAATTCCCCCCCAATTTTCCCGCCCAAAATTTTTCGGAGTAAAAAAAAAACTTTTTATAGCGGTTCGGAACCAAACCACTATAACTGGGCTAAAAAGTTTTTTTTTTTACTCCGAAAAATTTTGGGCGGGAAAATTTGGTTGGAATTTTTTTAAAATTTTTTTTTTTTTTTGAAAATATACCTATTACAGCGGTTCTTTTCAGAACCGCTGTAATAGGTCGGATGCTATTACAGCGGTTCTGAAAAGAACCGCTGTAATAGCCCTATTACAGCGGTTCTTTTCAGAACCGCGGTAATAGCATCCGACCTATTACAGCGGTTCTGAAAAGAACCGCTGTAATAGGTATATTTTCAAAAAAAAAAAAATTTAAAATTTTTTTTTTACTATTACAGCGGTTCACATAAGAACCGCTGTAAAAGGTTCCTCCGTTCAGCGGTTTTCAAAAAACCGCTGTAATAGGTGCGCTGTAATAGACCATTTTTGTAGTAGTGGAGCCTGATCATTTGGAGGAGATGACAAATGTGATTGAGGAGGATTTGCAAAATTGTCCCAAGATGTTTGACAACTTGACAAGTGATTCAAAGACACCACTGTATAGTGGTAGTAAATTCACGAGATTGAAAGCAGTCCTAAACCTATACAAGTTAAAAGCCAACTATGGGTGGAGTGATAAGAGTTTCAGAGACTTACTTGATCTATTAAAAAACATGCTACCCGAGGATAATGTGTTACCTAATCGTACTTATGAGGCTAAGAAGATGTTAACCTCAATTGGTATGGGATATGAGAGGATACATGCCTGTCTCAATGATTGCATATTGTTTGGAACTGACTATGCATCATTGAAGGCCTGTTCGAAATGTGGTGCCTTGCGGTACAAGAAGAATGGATCTGCTCCTGTCAAAACCATGTGGTATTTGCCCATAATACCACGATTTAAGCGCATGTACAGTAGTAAAGAGTTACCCAAAGACTTGACATGGCATGCTGATAGAAGGCTTGAAGAAAGGATTGAAGATGACAAGATTCGACACCCCTCAGATTCTCCTCAATGGAAAAAGATTGATGATCATTTCCTTCAATTGGGTGAGGAATGAAGAAACCTGCTCCTTGTATTGGCTACAGATGGAATGAACCCTCATGGCTTGCAAAGTAGCTCACATAGTACATGGCCAATGATTTTGATGAACTACAACCTTCCTCCATTGCGATGCATGAAGCGAGAGTATATAATGATGCCAATACTCATTTCTGGGCCGAAACAATTCGAAATGATATAGATGTTTACTTGGCTCCTTTAATTGAGGATTTGAAGGTGCTGTGGGAGACCGGTGTTCAAGTATATGACAGGTTCAGAGAAGAAAATTTCAATATCAGAGTCATGTTATTTGGAACAATCAATGATCTTCCGGCAAGAGCGAACCTCGAGGGATATGGTGTACATGGCCAATGTGGATGCCCCATATGTGTCAAGAGTACAGACCAATATCGATTGACACACTCTCAGAAATATGCATTCCAAGGGCATCGGAGATGGCTAAATCGGAACCATCGATATCGTCGGTGGAAGAAAGCTTTCAACGGGAATATAGAAAAAGGCCGAGCTCCTAAGTGCTTGACTGGTGAAGAAGTGTTTGAGAATAAAAAAGACTTGGAGGTCAAATTTGGAAAGACTTTTGCAGGTGGCCTTGAGAAAACTGGGTGGAAAAAAAGGTCAATTTTTCTTTGAGTTGCCGTATTGGACGTCTTTACATGTTAGACATTTTCTTGATATTATGCATATTGAGAAAAATGTATATGATAGTGTCACTGGTACACTTCTAAATGTGCCCAGAAAAACAAAAGATGGCGTAAAGGCAAGGCTAGACTTGGTTGAAATGAAGATACGAGAAAAATTTGCACCAACAAATAAGGGGAAACGTACTTATTTGCCTCCAGTAGCTCACACTCTATTCAGGAAAGAAAAAATTACATTATGTGAGTTTCTTAATGGAGTGAAAGTTCCAGAAGGGTATTCTTCAAACATTAGCAGTCTTGTATCAATGAAGGACTTGAAGCTAAAGCACATGAAGACTCACGATTGTCATGTAATCATTGATCATTTGCTACCAATTGCTATATGGGCCATTTTGGCAAAAAAGGTGAGAGAAACTATAACCTCATTATGTTTCTTCTTCAAAGCAATGTGGAGCAAGGTGTTTGATCCTGAACAATTGCCTGCACTTTAAAAAGAAATTGCCATCACTTTGTGTGAGCTTGAGATATATTTTCCTCCTGCGTTTTTTGATATGATGACTCACCTACCTATATTCACTTGGTTAGAGAGACACAACCATGTGGACCGGCTTTTATGAGATCTATGTATCCGGCTGAGCATTATCTGAAGGTATTAAAAGGCTATGTACCGGCATTGTTGAACGGTACATAGTTAATGAAGCGATTACATTTTGCACAGAATATCTGAAAGATTCTAACATTCCAGACCTTCCAAAGTCTCATGTTGTGGGAGGGAGAACAGAAGGAGAAAGCGTACTTGGAAAGCAATTAGTTAGTGTTCCTTGCATACAAATGGATCTGGCACACCTATATGTGCTCCACAAAACCGATAAGGTTGAGCCATATGTTGAAAAGCACAAGGACCAACTTAGGAGATTAGATCCAAATAAAAATGAGAGCTGGATTTCAAGAGAGCATAATAAGAGTTTCTCTGATTGGTTCCGAAAGCATATTAAAGAGAAACAGAACGAGAATCCACTTTCAGTTTCAGATAAATTGGCACGGTTTTCGATGGGTCTGAGCAGAGTTGTATTTTGTCATTCAGGTTATCGTATAAATGGTCGCACATTCTATACAAAAGACTAAGATGAACTCTGTACAATGTAGAATAGTGCGGTGAGTCTTGTAGCTCAAGTAATGCATATCTCAAGTGCGAGAGATAATAACCCTATCTATGCCCA
Source organism: Buddleja alternifolia (assembly GCA_019426215.1). Classification (NCBI taxonomy): domain Eukaryota; kingdom Viridiplantae; phylum Streptophyta; class Magnoliopsida; order Lamiales; family Scrophulariaceae; genus Buddleja; species Buddleja alternifolia. The sequence continues at coordinate 27,971 of WHWC01000280.1, forward strand.
TTTATCATATTATAAGGTGATTGAACATATATGGGAGTTGGATTATAGTTGGTTTCGGGTGCCTGTATTTGGGTGTAGGTGGGCTGACAATAAAAATGGTGCCGATAATAGTGAAATAGGCTTCACTCGAGTAGACCGCGAAAAGGTGGGATACAAAGATGAACCTTTCATTTTGGCATCACATGCTAAACAAGTGTTTTTTGTCACCGATCTTATTGATAAGAGGTGGTCAATTATTTTATCGGCAAACAAAAATACTTGTATTGCGGATGATGGTTCATATAGTGATGATGATGGAGAAAATTCTATCTTAGGTGATTCACAAGCACTATTACAAAAAGAGCCTATTACAGTGCCCCAATTATAGCGGTTTTTCGAAAAATCGCTGAACGGAGGGGGCTATTACAGCGGTTCGTGAAAGAACCGCTGTAATAGGTAAAATGCGGCACCTATTACAGTGGTTCTTTCATGAGCCGCTGTAATAGGTGCCAGGCCTATTATAGCGGTTCTGTAGAGAACCGCTGTAATAGGCCTTTTACAAAAAAAAAAAAACGAAAAATATCTATTACAGCGGTTCTTATGTGAACCGCTATAATAGGTGTACCCTATTACAGCGGTTCTTATCCAAAACGAAAAAATTTGAAACACTTTTATCTTCCCGCTTCTCTCTCTCACTCTCAAAATTTAAAACCCATTTCAGCTTTTCTCTCTCTCTACTCTCGGTCTCTGTCTCTCTCGATCCCCTCCCCAAAAGCTCGGCACCACCGCCGCTGCCGCCACCACCACCACCACTTACCGGCGCCGCCGCCACCACCACCACGATCGTAAGCTTCTTCTCTTTCTCTCTCTTTCCCTCTATATATATATATATGTATATGTATATGTATATAGGTATATGTGTATATGTGTGGGTGTATGTATATTTGTGTATGTGTGGGTGTATTTATTTTGTGTATATGTGTATGTGCGGGTGTATGTATATTTGTGTATATGTGGATGGGTGTGTGTATATTTGTGTATATGTTGATGGGTGTATGTATATTTGTGTATATGTGGATGGGTGTATGTATATTTGTGTATATGTTGATGGGTGTATGTATATTTGTGTATATGTTGATGTAGGCCTGGCATTGGTTGGGCTAGGCTCAGACCCAGACCCAAAACAATTTCTGGGTCTAGACCCAGACCCAAACTCAATAAATTTTTTTAACTGGGTCTGGGTTTGGGTCTAAACCCACAGACCCATAGACCCAAATTACCCTTATAAGCAATTTTTTTTTCTCTCTCTCTCTCTTCATCAATCTCTCGCTTTCTCGTCTCTCGCTCTCGTCTCTCTTCTCTCACTCTCATCTCTCGCTCTCATCTCTCTCCCTCTCTCGTCCGTTGTCCGCCGCCCCTCTCTCTTCCCGTCGCAGCCGCGACCTCCGCCGCCTCTGTGACCTCCGCCGCTTGGTAAGGTTTTATTTTTGTTGTTTTTTTTAGCCCATTTGCATTCTTTTAAAAGAATACTTTTATAATTTTCGATTTTTTCTTGTGGGTTTTTGATTTTAGAACAAAAATTATGTTTTAGATTTACTCAAATTCAATTTTCTTCGTTTTGTTTGTGCATATATATACACACATGTGTATATATATACGAAACCCTAAAGCCAGTTCTTTATTGAGCTTCCAAGTAATTGAAGTTTGAAATTCGAAACGCGGACGCTTGCGGAGTCAAATAAATGTGAGGTTTTGTTTGAGTTCTTTCTATTAAATTTGGATTTGTTTTCATTGGCTTAAGTTAATGAAACCCTAATTTTGATAAAAGAGTTATTTTGGGGGTGGCGGTGGAAAATTGAGTTCTTTTTTTTGGGTTTAGTGATTGGAGATGGTGTGTGTTTAATGTGTATTTTTGTTTAGTTTTTATTCGAATTAAGATTTTGTTTTTACAATTGAATTCATAAATACCTAATTTTGAGTGAAAATTGAATTTTAGGGGTTGGTAATTTGAGTTTGTATGTTGGGGTTTTAATATTGAATGGTTCATTTTTGGGGTTATTAAGTTTCTTTTAGAGATGGTGCGGGGTCAAATTTGTGACCTCCGCCGATTGGTAAGGTTTTATTTTTGTTTTTTGATAATGTTTGTCCTCTTTGCAAATATAGATATTACTCATGTTTGCCCTTTTTTCTCTATGATTTTTGTTTATATATATTACTCACTCAAAGTTTACTCATCACATGAGGTGCCCTCTTTGCAAATATAGAGAGCAACTCAAAGATCTATATTTGCAAAGAGGGCAAACATGATTAATATACACAGTTTCTTTTTTGCTTTTTGATAGAAAAAACAAATAATTAACCACATGTCAACTTCTTCTAGTTTTGTCACGGGTTGTTTATATAAATTGCTAACAAGAATCTTGATTGATGCATTAGACAAGAGATTGGGAGAATCTTGATTGATACAAGAGTTGATTTCTAGCTTGAGTTTGTAAAGTAGTTTTCTTAATTGATGTAGTGAATTATAGTGTTTCTATAACATATATAGAACTCATGTGACGAATGTTTTTTTCACACAGATTTGAGATGTCAACATCGTATAGTGAATCTAACCAAGCCCGTGACAGTGGTGTTAATGAAGAAATCATTATTGAAACTCAAAAAATGAAAAGAAAGGCTTTAGCTGTTTGGGACCACTTCACAAAGTTGAAAGGTATAGATAATACTATACGAGCTAGATGTAACCATTGTGTCAGGGTCTTTAGTGGTGATAACGGGACTCCTCACTTACAAAAACATCTAAATAAAACATGTCCTAATTAGAAACCAGACAATAGTTTAGTAGGTGCAAGTCCTAGAACAACTTTTAAGTTCGATCAAATAAAGTAAAAGAAAATTGGTGATTTCTTCCATAAAGCACAAGTTTCCGTTTAATATAGGTGAACATGAACACTTCGAGGATTTCTTGAGTAGTTTGAATCCGAACTTTCAACTTCCTTGTAGAAACACAATTCGATCCGATGTCATTGATGTTTATCGAGAGGAAAAGGTCAAAGTACAAAATTTATTGGATGGACTTTCGTGTAAATTGTCTTTGACTACAGACATTTGGACTTCGGATCACTCTCGCGTAGCTTATTGTTGTTTAACAGCCCATTTTGTCGATGATGAATGGGAATTGCAGAAAAAAATTCTTTTGTTTAAAAAGATTCCATATCCACATGATGGTGATAATTTGTTCATTTTTATGAAATAAAATATCTTGGAATGGAATTTGGATAAAAAGATTTTTTCTGTTATGGTTGATAATGCATCGTCTAATGATTCTATGATGAGAAAGTTGAGAGAGTGACTTCTGAAAGATTCATTAATTCCTTTGAACGGGAACTTGTTACATGTGAGGTGCAGTGCTCATGTATTGAATTTGATTGTGCAAGATGGTTTGAGTCCGATTAGGGGACTTATTGAGAAAATCCGTGAAACCGTGAGGTATTTAAACAAGTCCCCTTCTGCGACTCAAAAGTTTGACACCGCACTTCGTCATTGTAACTTAGAGGGTAAGAGGAAAGTCGCAATGGATGTTCCCAACCGATGGAACTCCACTTATTTGTTGCTGGAGATGGCTTTACCTCTGAAAGAAGCATTCTGTCGTCTACAAAGGATAGACGGGCATTATCAGATCAGCCCGTCTGAGTCAGAGTGGGAAGTGGCGAAAATTGTGCATGACTGTTTGAAATACTTTTACGAAGCCACTCATCACTTCAGTGGTAGCAAATATCCAACTTCTAATGTCTTTTTCCCTTATAGTTATACGATTAATTTGAAAATGATTGAGTGGGGGAAAAGCGATCATGACTTCGTGAGGAGGATTTGTGATCCGATGAGGGAAATATTTGACAAATATTGGGATACATGTAGTTTGGTATTAGCGGTTGCAGTGGTTTTTGACCCTCGGTTAAAAATGAAAATGGTGGAGTTTTACTACAAAAAGCTTTATGGTTCATACGCCGATTCATACATAGAAAGGGTCCGTGATACTTTATTGGAGTTGTTCATTGCCTATGGGGGTAGTTGTGCCACTCAATCAACTATTCCTAGTGGCACTAACTTAGAGACGAGTACTTCTTTAAGTGAATTTTATATGTGGTGCAACAAGTCAAATGCTTCTGTCATTCCTAAATCAGAGTTGGATAGTTATTTGGAGGAGACTAGTTTTCAAAATGTTGAGAACTTTACTATCCTAAACTCGTGGAGAACTAACAATCTGAGACTACCTATTATGGCGAAGATAGCACGCGATATTTTAGCTGTACCGGCTACTACTGTTGCCTCAGAGTCAGCGTTCAGTGTAGGAGGACGCGTCATTGACGAGTCACGTGCTTGTTTGCATCCAACCGCGGTAGAAGCATTGGGGGTGGCTGACGATTGGATCAAATCAACTCTTAGAAATGGTAAGGGTTTTAATTTAATTTTTTTTTGTTTTTAAAATATGTTGATAGTTGTTCTTTTCATGTCGTGATAATGCTAGTATTATGCAGTTGTTAGTGATACAAAGTTGTCTGAAACTCAAGGACATAGCGCATTGAGATGAGGATTAACTGTATAGGTAAACAAACTATGTATAATTGTTTGAATTAACTATGTGAAACCTTTCCTTTTCACTGAATTAACTGTATAATTGTTTGATTATTCAGGTAATGGAATTGGCTGAAAACTATGTGAAACCTTTTGCTTCCTAAGATATTACGTGGTTCCTCAGTCTTCTGCAGATGAGGATTAAACTGACTTAATGATAGACACAAGCATTGGATTATTTGTTGAATGCTGGTGATAGATTGGTTATAGCTGATTTTTATTCCCCAGGTTGTGGTGGTTGCAAATCTTTACATCCTAAGGTAAAATTTATTCCCACTTTTTATTTTTTATGTTGTTTTATTTAATTTTAATTTTTACTTTACAAAATTAATAAAATTTACCATTATTAACAGATTTGTCAACTGGCTGATTATAGAAGTAGCTGCTACTTCAAATGCTATGGTTATGGCAAAGAGTTAGAGATTCATTGCTCATTATTATATATATATATATATATAGATTGGAGGTTCTGGTCATGGGATTTGAGTGGAGAGATAAATTATGAATATAGATAGAGTTGTATCTCTTTGGTGATGTTTTAGTGTTAATTTGAATTTAGCTAAATTTAAGCTAATTTTACATTTGCAAGATTTTTGTTTGATGCATTTTGTAATTTGAATTGATGCATATGGAAGATTACAAGTTTACAGGTTATGTAGTACATTTTTACTACAGAAAGTTAATATTTGGACTGTAGAAGCATTCTACGTTTTATCCAATTCAATTGTGAGGGGTATTTAGGGAAATTTGATTCCCAGTAAATTATATATATATAGGGTATGGATCAAATACATCCCTATAAGTTAGGTAAGATATAAGATCCAATCTAGGCCATTTAAATCAATTGATCTCAAGGTCCATAATTCTGCCCATTTTATCGGATATAATATTTAATTTAATGATGAAAAGGGCATTTTAGGCAATAGTCATAACAAACCCATGCAATCAACATGCAGATCAAAATCAAATCCCACATATTACGCAGTAACAAAATCATCTTACCATTGGAATTAATAAATCCAACATCAGAAGAAAGAATTGCACAAACAAATACAGAAATTCTCAGATTCATATTACTGGAAGTTCTTATCAAATCAACATCGTCTTTCTCAGCTGGAATTAGTATCAGATATCATATATATCTTCGTTTCATCATCGGCGATTTGAGTTCAAGTATTATATAATTGATACATCATCGGCAATTTCAATCCGAATTAGCGATTTTTCAACATCAATTCAAGAGATAATCATCAACAAGGCAGCATCGTCGTCAATTGAGCATATATTCATTCATTATAATAGTGTTTGATTACGTTTCGATGGTAGAAATAGAAATAGGTATGATTAAATTGTTCGATTGCGTTTATTGGATCTTGTTTGCAGATTTGATTACGTTTGAATTGTGAAGTTACAACTGGTGTTAAGTGTTAATGAACTAGTGTATTCATCATAAATAATATACAGAATGTTAACACATATTATACAGTAATGTTATATGTATTGTACAGTTCATTTATGGTGAGTATACAGTGTATATTAAAATGCACTCAACAGGGTCAGTTGCATAATATATACATATATTCATTCATTACAATAGCGTTTGATTACGTATCGATGGCAGAAATAGACACATGTATGATTAAATTGTTCGATTGCGTTTGTTGGATCTTGTTTGCGGATTTGATTACGTTTTAATTGTGAAGTTACAGCTGGTGTTAAGTGTTAATGAACCAGTTTATTCATCATATATAATATACAGAATGTTAACACATATTATACAGTAATGTTATATGTATTGTACAGTTCATTTATGGTGAGTATACAGTGTATATTAAAATGCACTCAATAGGGTCAGTTGCATAATATATACAATATAATGCACAGATTTATACAGCGTTGCAAAAGTGCGTTATACGTTGCATGTTAACACATTGTACATGACCTGATAGATTAAATAAGTAAAACAATATATAGAACATCTATCGATGTTATATAGAACATTATATGACATCTTGTTAATACAAAATGTTTGTTATCATATTAACATAATGCACATCAAATATATATTTTCTATATAATATTGAATAAGTTACTGAATAAGTATTGGTTACACAGTTTATAATAGTATTACTCATAATGCATTTATAAAGTGTTATAATGTATATTCTTAACAGGATCAGTAGCGGTTAGCAGTAATGATATTGAGAATCAATGTTGCGGATCTTCATTGTCATCGAATTCGATCACATCACCTGGAGGATCCAAATATTAGATTCCAATGTGTGCCCCTGAGGCAAAACCTTGCATTGGCAAGGCATTTGATAGTTTGAAAATTGCATTTGAATTTTAGAAAAAATATGCTCGCTTATGTGGGTTCGATGTCCGTAAGTGCTCCCAAAAAACACATAAGGATGGTACGGTATTGTCGAAGCACTTTATATGCAGTCGATCCGGTATTTACAAAAATTGCGATGATGTCGGTAGGAAGAAGAAATGCATAATTAGTCGTTGTGGCTGCAATGCTAAGATTGTACTGAGGTTTAGTGCTATAGATGGATATGTTATAAAGAAGTTTGTTGATCGGCACAATCACGAACTTGCAACAGACGAGGGTAAACAGTTTATGAAAATCAATCGGAATATTGATTCGTCACAGATAATGTTCTGCCTAAATGCATCAAAAGTGAACGTTGGCGCGGTTAGATCATATTCATTTCTAAAGGAAATAGTGGGTGGGTTTAACAACATTGGGTCGACGTCTACTGATTTTAAAAATGCGAAAAGAGATGTGAAGCAATACGTCGGTGAGAACGACGGGGAGATGATTGTTAGGAAATTTATGAACATGAAAAAAGTGTGTGAAGGATTTTTCTTTGATTATGACATTGATGATGACGGGTGTATGTGTAGGTTGTTTTGGGCCGACCCTATTGCAATACAGAATTTTGAACTGTTTGGGGATGTTTGCTCGGTTGATGAAACATTTCGATCGAACAAGTAAGCACATTTAATTGATATTAAGATATGATAATATACATTTTTTTTCCAGTAGTTAATGAATATAAACTTCATTCCTGTATAATGACTGTATACATTTTTTTATTACAGGCAGTGTACATGTAATGTATAACTATTTGTTAATCACTGTATAATTCATATTCTTTTAGTGTATAATATAGTTTTAGTTACTGTTTTCTTGTATTTTTTTACATTTTAGTTTATCCTACATTTTCAGGTACCAAATGAAATTTGTTCCTTTTTCTGGTTTAGATAACCACAAGAAAATAGTCACCTTTAGTGCTTCTCTAATCGCAAAAGAAGATATTGAGTCGTAAACATGGATTTTTGAAGCTTTTACACGTGTGATGGGACGGGAACCAATATATATTGTATCTGATCAATGTCCTACTACGAAACAAGCTATTCCTAGTGTTTTTAAAAATGCTAGGCATCGTCTGTGTGCATGGCATAACATGAAGAAGTTCCCAACCAAGGTGCGGGTTTTTACACCATTTTAATCCTTATTGTGTGTTACATTATATATTATTTTTGTTATAGTAGTATTTATAATACCGTAGTATGATATTGTATTCAGTGAACAGTGCAATTTTAACAAGTTACGTTCATAATGTATAGTTTAGTGTAACAGATTGTATAATGATGTATTGTATAGTGTATATTGCTCTGAAATATACTGTATAACACGTATTCATTTGATTGTTTTTTTTACAGATTTGAAGAAATTATGGGTTCCGACACAATCAACAATTACGTCACACAATATCGCTTGATGATTCAGAAGACTACAAATGATGTGAGTCAAATTTGGATCGATTTTCAAGCATGTTTAAATATTGCTGGTTTTAACAAAGAAAAACTCGAATACATAAAAAATCAATTGGTGGATATAAAGTCCCATTTGAGTGTCGGTGCGGACGATGAAAATAAGAAGAACAAGATTGCTGTTATTGAGACACTTGTGGGCCCCCAAATTGAGAACGAGCTTGGGATCAGAAATCCTCAAATGAGCCGAACTAAAGGGTGTGGTAAAAGAATTAAGAGCAGTGCGGAGATATCCAAGCATGTTCCCAAAAGGAGGAAATACGCTGCATGTAGAAAAGTCGATAGGCATAATGCCAGAACGTGTCGCTTAAAAGAAAAATAGGAGTGTTTTGTTTTTTTTATAATTGTTAATATACGAATGAAGTAGTGTTAAATGTATAATTTAGGATTATACTATGTATAATGAAATTGTTAATCAATGTATAATGGATCAATGAAACAATTTTTTTGTTAATCAATATATTATACAGCAAATTCATCACCATTATACAGTTCCGTATATTACATTATACAGTTCATACATGGGACATATATAGTGTGTAATGAACTTGTTAATTAATGTAAAATGAAACATGAATGACAGTAAAATGAAGTGTTATTTAGTCTATGTAAAAAATGACAGTAAAATGGGTGATTTTTTTTTTGTTATACAGTTTAATTATATAAATTAATTGAGTATTTTTTATTATGCATAAAGAAATATCACTTGGTTGTTAGACTACATTAAATTTACTGTATAATGTTATTGTATTAAATGTATAATTAACTATCAATTGATGTATAATATTTATATTTTAGTTGCTTTATGGATTACGAACACTTAATTACACTTTATATGAACAGAACAATAAGAGAATATGTGCAATGAACAACCTTTATATATTTAAACTGCTCATACAAAAGTTATATTGCAACAAAAACTAATAACTAATTAAAAAAAAACTGTACAATGATTTTAAAAATTCCAGAATATTGCAATCCCATTATGTTGCTTATATCTAACCCTTCTTCCCTTTCTTCCTTTGGGCTTGTTCATGCTCAAACTCCTTTGATCGTATGATGATGTCGTCCTTGAGTGCGTTCAAATCGCAAGTAAGTATCTTTTCCAGATAAACCGACCTCAATCTAGTGAGTTTTGCAACTTGGGATTTCTGCATTATATAAAAATTAAAGTTAGATGGACAGGAAATTAAAGATTTTCAGAAAAATTTATACATAAAATTAAAAAGTGTAAATAATTACGTTTTCTGATCCCAATTCTGGATCCCAATTCTTTAATCCTCCACCAAAGCAGGTCTCCGTGTGACGCATTACAAAAACACCACAATCCGAGATGTTTCGGTACGTACACCATGGCATTGGAAGCCTTTCAATTTCTAGCGTTGACAACGCTCGTCCAGCAGGATGGTTAACATCATCAAGAAACTTGACAAACATGTCTCTTTATTTTTGAAACAACAAACTAAAAAATGTAAGATACGGTGTATAAATATAGTAATATATAGTATATTAATATATAATTATACAGTATAATTGTGTGCTAATATACAGTATATAATTAATGATTATACAGTCATATATTATACTATTATACAGTATGATAATAGATCAGTTAACAATTAACAGTGATATATCGACATCAAAAATTAATATTAGTGTTCAAAGGATCGTTACCAAAGTGAATGGCACATGTTGGTATTTGTTTTCAAACGACACATCAGACGCGCTGTTGTCAAGTACCTCAATAGCTGGTTGCTTCAAATTAAAGCATATCACGTAGTAGTGTCCAGCATGAAGAATAGGAAAGACGGCCTATATATCGATTTGGAATGAAAGTGGTGTTAATAAATTTAGTTAAAATACGATAATTGTAAAAAAACGGTGTTAGCTTACCAACGTAACATCGGTTATGTTCACTCTTGGAAACATGCTCAGACGATTTTGAATGTTTGCCACGAATCGTTGCTGAAGCGCATCGGCATTTTTGGATCCTTTGGTTGACGTGAAGAGAACCTGTTAGCATTTTTTTTAAAAAGATTGGTTAGCGCGCATAAGATTATATTTTATGTATTAACATAAATTATTGAAGTATATTTTACCGTATCGGACAAGTGGAAAAAAAATCTCAGCGGTGATGTTGGTGCTCTCGTTGACTCGCCATTGTTCAACAGATATGACCAGCCGTCAATAACTCCAGATAAAAGCTCAATCCGTTGAGGCATTGTCTTTACATCCCAAATATACCCCCATTATATCACCACTTTGGAAAACAATAGTTCTGGAAAACCATTATACAGTTGCAATGAGTTAATGTTCAAAGGGTTAGAATTCATTATACAGTACATAATAATGCAATATACAACAATCAATATTACATTATAGAGTATATATTTAATCATTTTACAGTGTATATTTTAATCATTATACAGTGTATATTCAATCATTATACAGTGTATATATATATAATTCACTTGATTATAAATATAAGAAATGTTTTTTCAGAAATTGCATGTACTCACATGTTGTCCTCAGTAACTTGATTCACCCAATCCCAGAGCCTTTTTTCATTTGCGCTTTGCTTTGGGATTATTTGCAATACACGTTGAACATACGGAGAACACATGTCCGGAGCTGGTTTTAATTGTCTCCTTGTTTCTCCAATGAACTCTACAGCAGCCGGTTTAACGATAACATCTGAAGACAGATGTGGCAATTGTTCCATGACAATGGTGTCATCATCAGCGGATTGTTTAGCAATTAAAACTGCCTCAGCCATTACATCATCATCCATGTCAGCCCGTTGCGTTTTACCCGTTGGTGTTTGCTGTGTCAACAAATCAAAACTTGGCATTGAGAGTATCAATGGTTCACGTGTTGCATCCCTTTCTGAGTATTGTACATTAGGCGGTGATTGTATTGGAGTATTCACCGTTGCATCAGGTATGGGTTTTTCAGGTTGTATAGGCTGTTCAGAACCTTTTTCGGGGAACATAATTTTTTCGGCAGGATCCGTTGTGTCAGGTGCAACAGGTTGTACGGCTTCACCCCTCGGTTGTCTTCGGTACAATCGCCCAACGGTACTCAATAATGTTTGTTCAATCACCTTCAATCTTGGATGTAATGGGATTATGAATTCACAGGACTGCATATATGCATTGTAACTGGCAAGATTGTCCGTGAGCTCGAATGCAGCCTGTTCCAATTTTTGCAGCATCCCCTGCATGATTTTTAAAAAATAATTAATGTACAACATTATTGAATGGGGTATTTTACAGTCAATGTATAACAATTTTCTAGTAGACAATGTATGCTATATTTAAGCATACAACATGTTAATATACAACATACATTTAAAGGTAAGCAGTTAATGGAAACAATATACAGTATGAATTTTTATAAAGATATGCATACCTCTTCAACAGTAGCCCATTCTTTTATTGACTCTGCTTGTTAGGACTGAGCCTTTAGCGAGGCAGTTGGCTGGTTTGGATATTCTATTGGGGTAATTGCTTTTTTGCCTTTATCAAATTTCAGCATCCATTGTGCTTTTGTGATTACCCCCGTCTCAAAAAATCCTTGTTTAATTTCCACATTATTCTTTTCCCGTAGGGCAACATGAGTTCAACTAATCCATGTGGGGATTGACCGTTGGACCGTCAAATGGCTCTTGTAGTTGACTCTATCAGCATACAATATCTGCATCATAATAAAACAAAAAAGAGTTACAAAATAACAAATAATATACAGTATATTACAATACATTATACATTAATATGTTCATCAATATACAGTGGATTATCACACATTATACAGTATATTTACAAACAATTATATAATATATCATACAAAATAATGTACAGTATACAGTGTGGATTATACATTATGCATTTAAAATGCAAAATTAAATTGAAGATTATAAATAGCATATTATCAATTTGGCATATTTAATTTACAATACCACATTTATTTGTACTCAAATAAGCGTAGAATAGGTAATGTACACTTACAATCAGAAAACAAAGAGGACACGTATACATACGACTTGCCGGATCAGCCTCCCACGTAGCTTTTGTGTCAGCCAAACTGTCTAGAACAAGCCTAGGCCAGTTGTATCTTGGCAACTCATCCAGATCCCCGCAGAAGTTCAGTATCTTTTTGTTCACAAACGGCGTTCCGGGTGACTCTATCAAGCAATTATAGATAATCATCAAGAAATTGAGCTTGAATTGGTCAGTTACTTCGTTCTCATTCCTCAATTCATTCAATATCATATTAGCAGAAACTTTAAATTTTACAGACTTATCAAGTCCGAATTGCGATATCCATAAGTCAACCCTATCGTTATTCTTGACGGTCAGGTCTATAGGAAGCTCACCGTGAGGGAAGCCCAGAACCTCCTCAACATCTTGTTCTTTAATATTGATCTTGCCTACGGGCAGAGTCAATCTAAAGTTTCCTGGATTCAAAGCCTTGACTATCTTGTAACTGAGCTTGTGAGGCAGCTCTGTTATATTGAATTCTAAGAACGCACTGAATCCAGCATTTTTAACCAGTCCTTTTGAGGTTCAATAAGTTTTTGTACAGGTTTACCCAAAATCTTTATCGAAACACGTACTTGTGTATATTCAACCACGTTTTTCCCCTTTCTTGGTTGATGTTTCTGTATAGTAGATGTTTTCTGTCGTTTTGGTTTTGTTTTAGAAGCTTGTTGTTTGGCACGTCTCTTCATAGTCGTGCGTTGAGGTTCTGAGTATGCTTCCTTGTCTGAGTCGACGAAGTCATCATCTGAATTATTATGAAGCACTTCTAGAGGCTCCGTATATTGGACAGGGACCAGTTGTAGCTTACCTTTTGATTTAGACTCAGAAGATGATTCATCTACAAGAAGACGCAGTAAAAAAAGTGTTAATATTGATCAACACATTATACGCAGTAAAAATAGTGTTAATAGTGTATGCCAAAAAACTCAGTATATAAAGTATATTAACAAAAATTCTACATACAACAACACATAATGATTTATACAATAATCCAAACTTCAATATACAGGAAAGTTAATCATTGTATACCAGTATACAGAACAAACACCAATGTAAAACCATTATACATGACATTTTATACCATTATACAGTGTATGATAACATATTATACAACACAATACAACATTACATACAGTATGTTAGAATACATCAATCAATTACAATACAATAACCCATTATACAGTACACTATACATGACTATACAGTAAAATTGAATTAATTATACAGTACATGTAAACACAATATTCAGTAACTTTACACACACTAGTTTAAAAAATAACCAGCATTTCTTTTACACAGATAAGTATTCGAAATAAATAAATAACTCCTTATTTGCATACAAAAAGCACAAAAACATATTTATGTGTTCCAAATATATTCGTATTGATGCAGAAACGATCAAAATCAACAAAATACACAACATTATCACCCAGAATTTTCGAGTACGAACTGAAAATGGTATTTTCGACTGTTACCTGACGATTTTGATGGATTTTTTAACCTCATTGTGCGCGTTCAAAAAATCGCAATCGGGAGAAAATTACACCGTTTCAAGAGTGTGTAACCAAAAATATGGAGTTATATTTTGGAAATAATTAACGTATTTACTTAGATTGGAATCGTGGGTAACTGTTAAATGATTGTGTTAAAAAATGGGAGAGATTTCAGGGTTGATCGTGGAGCGAATTTAGGAATTTATTTTCTGTATAATGGCGTGAATTTCACCAATTTAACCCTAGGTCAGCGTTTTTATATGTTTCCCGCGTGTTTCAGTGATTAATTGGGGCTGTTGGATTTAATTGATCCAAGGGTATATATTGGGTCTTATATCTTATCTAAGAGAAGGTATATATTGGATCTTGACCCTATATATATATATATATTACTCATTCATATATATATATATATATATATATGTGTGTGTGTGTGTGTGTGTGTAAGTGTGTGTGAGAAATAATTGTTACTTGAAAAAAATAGAACCCAAACAAAGCCCAAAAATAATACACAAAAAAAGCCCAAAACCTGCAAGAAAGAATTGGGTCTAGGTCTGGACCCAAAAGATTGGGTCCAGACCCAGACCTGGACCCAAAACATTGGGTCTCAAAAGTAGATCCATTGGGCCTGGGTCTAGAGCTAGAGCCAATGCATTGGGCCTGGGTCTAGAGCTAGAGCCAATGCATTGGGCCTGGGTCTAGAGCTAGAGCCAATGCATTGGGTCTGGGTTTGGGCCAGACCCAGACCCAAAGTTTTGGGTCTGGGTTTGGGCCAGACCCAGACTCAAAGTTTTGGGTCTGGGTTTGGGCCAGACCCAACCAATGTCAGCCCTATGTTGATGGGTGTATGTATATTTGTGTATGTGTGGATGGGTGTATGTATATTTGTGTATGTGTGGATGGGTGTATGTATATTTGTGTATGTGTGGATGGATGTATGTATATTTGTGTATGTGTGGATGGGTGTATGTATATTTGTGTATGTTTGGATGGGTGTATGTATATATGTGTATGTGTGGATGGGTGTATGTATATTTGTGTATATGTTGATGGGTGTATGTATATTTATGTATATGTTGATGGGTGTATGTATATTTGTGTATATGTGGATGGGTGTATGTATATTTGTGTATATGTCGATGGGTGTATGTATAATTGTGTATATGTGGATGGGTGTATGTATATTTGTGTATATGTTGATGGGTGTATGTATATTTGTGTATATGTGGATGGGTGTATGTATATTTGTGTATATGTGGATGGGTGTATGTATATTTGTGTATATGTTGATGGGTGTATGTATAATTGTGTATATATGGATAGGTGTATGTATATTTGTGTATATGTGGATGGGTGTATGTATATTTGTGTATGTGTTGATGGGTGCATGTATATTTGTGTATGTGTGGATGGGTGTATGTATATTTGTGTATGTGTGGATGGGTGTATGTATACTTGTGTATGTATATTTGTGTATTTACGAAAATATTTCTCGGTTGAAATGTTGCCGAATCGGAATGACACAAAATGCGTACAGTCATAGTGAAATGGTATTCTAAACAAAACGCATGACTTTGTCATGCGATCTCAGGATTTTAGCCATCTGAGATCGTTTAAGGCCTCAAATTTGTGCTTTTTTTTTTTACGAAAATAGGGTATTTTTGTAATAATATGCAAATTTGAGGGCTTATAAGATCTTAGATGGCTAAAATCTCAATATCGCAAGGCAAAGCGTTGCGTTTCGTTAAGAATGCCATTTCGCTATAAACGTGCAAATTTCGTGTCATTCCGACATGGTGAAATTATAAACGTAAAAGTAAAATATTTTAAAAAAAAACACTACCTATTACAGCGGTTGTGGAAAAAATCGCTGTAATAGGCTATCCTATTACAACATTTTTTTCCACAATCGCTGCAATAGGCCCCGGTAAATAAAAAATTTAATTTTTTTTTTAACAGCGGTTATAAAAATGACTGGTGTAATAGGTGTCTATTACAACGGTGACCAAAAACAACTGCTGTAATATGTCATTTCTGTAGTAGTGAAGCCATTGATAGTGATGGTGACTTGGATATCAGTGATGATGAATTGTATATGCGACAAGATCACCAAGAGGGGATATGGATTAATCCATATGTTCGTCGACGTACTAAACAAAAGGGTCATACTGGGGAGAAGCAAAAGACTACTAAGCCAACGACAAAAAAGAAAACGATGAAAGGTATTTGAACTTATGTGATAATTATATGATAGACTTATTTTCTAAACTTTTTTGCTGCTTCATATATCGTCTTTTGTTAGTGTATGAATTGAAAAATTATGTTGTTGCTATATGAAACTAAGTCTGTATTTTTTACTTTTGTAGGTCGATATTGTATACCGCCGCCGCCGCTCTCTCCTCAGCCTCTACGACCACCACCGCCGTCTCCACCACTACCACCACCACCGTAAGCTTCTTCTCTCTCGCTCTCTCTATATGATAACGAGTACTATTATTTGAATACATATCATGAGTATAGCCTGTTTGTTGATATGTATTTTGATTATGTATTGTGATTGGATCAATATGTGTTGTTTTGTTGACATCGTTTAATGCATTCATGGTTTTGTGAAGTTTGATTGGTTTTGTGAAAGAATTGATGGATTGGTTTTGTTGTTTGATGGATTGGGGGGAAGATGAAGTCAAGAACTTGTCAAAAAAATTTGTGTCGTTACTCTGCTGAATTTTTTCTAAAATAATGGTGGCGTTATTTGGTACTATATATTTGGTATATGAATCTAAATTCTGTATTTTTCGCTTCTGTAGGTCGATGGATTCTAGAGTTCCTTCAAACAAACTTGTTGAAATTGAAATACGTAGAGGTATCGCGGCAATAAAAAAAGTCATAACTGCCAGAAGTACAGACTTAAAGCTACCAGTCGGCTGGAATAAGAATGGCCAACCAATTGACCCAAATAAATCAACATTTGTTGGTTACATTGGAGTCATAGCTCGTGAGAGGGTGCCGATTACAATCAGTGATTGGCGACACGTCTCGGAAGCAACAAAATCAGCAATTTGGAATGAAATAGCTGTAAGTTGGTTATTATCATGTTTCTAATTGGTTAATGTATTTTTTGTTTATTCAATTTTCTCTAAATTATAATTTCATATATACTTTGTTGTTTGTTTTTTATAGTTGGCCTTTGATATTGAAGAAAGTAGACAAAAATTTGTTTTAGCCGAAACTGGAAAGCTAGCTCGAAACCTCAGGAGCTACTTGAGCAGAGTGTGGGTAGAGGATGATAATGGGAATATTAATTTAAGCCCACTAATCCCACCCCAAAAATATAATATATCTCAAGAAGATTGGACAGCGTTTTTACATGTTTGACAAAGTGAAGATTGGATGGTAATTATTTTAATTTACGGTTTCATTTGTTGCATATTGTGTTTCTATGAAACCATATACATTGACTAATGCTTTGATTATGTAATGAACATCAACTAAGTAGGGAAAATCAGGAAAGAGCAAAGGAACCTGAATATCCTTATAGGAAATCACGTCTTGGATATGCTCAACTAGAGCAAATTGAGGTACGTAGTTCGTTTAACAATGAATCCTTACAAGTTTTCTAATAAAAATTCCTTGTTAATATATATATATATATATATATTTAATCATAATATAGATGGAAAAAACAAAGGAAGTTGGGTCAGATTGCACAGATGTGACACGAGCACTCGTGTGGAGGATTGCACATTCTGACAGCCAGCATAACATTGATAATGTCAATGTTAAAAAAGTAGTGGATGAAATTGTGAGTTATTTTCAATTCTAGCTATATCATGTGTTGTATGTTTTTGTTGAAATATTTTTAAAAGAGCAAAATTCACTAATTTTTTTAATTTTTTAAATGTATTATTAAAGGAGTGCTTATCACAGGAGGGTAGCCATAGTGGAAACGAGAGGACCCGGAATGATATATTGGTTAAAACTCTTAAAAAGAAGGTCGCGTTAGGGGGTGTAGGCTTTGGGGTATCACAAAAAAAGTACTTTACGGATTCAAAGCCTTCTAAAGATGAGGAGATTGATAACTTGAAAAACATGGTGCACATGCTCACTGCATCACTATCCTCAGTGCGACGCGAGTTTGACGAGCATAAGGCGTCTGGGTCACAGAAGCCACATGAAGATGAGGCTGTTTCTTTGAAAGATAGTTACCCAAATCCAGTTAAGAACCTTCCTCAGGTAATGATATGAAATTATTTAGTGATCATATAACTTGCAATTCTCTAAAACACACAAAATTTTCTAATATAATGGTATATATATATATATATTAAATATGTAGGTTGTGGCGCAATGTCAATTAGCACTTTCAACACCGTCTTATCGTATGAAGGCTAAGGGACAAATGTACAATCGATCAGATGATAGAACACTGGATACACGTCCATTACCCAGCCACCTTGTGAAAGTGATGATTGACATTGCAATTGAAGATATTACACCCCTACCAGTCCCTCTCGCTGATGAAGGAGTGTTCACAGTTTCTGAAGCTGTGGGACACATTGTTGCTTGGCCTAAGAGTCTTGTCACTGTCAGTGATGAATCGGTACGTAACTATTAATAACTGTCCATTAATAAATTATAACAATTGTTTAAGGTTACTAAATATACTTTGGTTTGTAGCGTTCACATTTTGTTTTCTTTGCTTAAATAGTCTCTTGGAAAATCCAAATCATCAGTTGGAAAAAATAAATCAGAGATGACGAAGCATCAGCTATCAAACGAACACCTCTAGTGGCCAACCCTTCACGTGAAGATGACAGAGCAGCAGACATTGTAACAGCTGATCAACGCCCTCAGCCACTTATAACTCTTGAAAGGTACCTACAAATAATGCCTATTGAACAACTAGTCAGTATAGACATTCCCGTGGCAATCTATAATAACGAACCCTATCAAGAGTATCTTGGGCGGGAGGAGATCTGTCACTTTTTGCGTCAACAAGAGATAGGAGTCTCTATCATTTCAGTTTACATCAAGTAAATTTTTAAATATGAATTAGAAAAAAATTGGTTTTTCAATTATTTTACTGCATTAATTTGAACTATGTTTATTTTCGTTGCTCAAATTTATTTTATGCTCAATTTAGGTGTTTGTGGGCTAAGTACGTGGTCCCCGAAGAGAAAGCAAATAATTTCGGGTTCCTTAACCCACATACTATAGCTGCGGGAGCAGGTATTAATCCCTCTCAGCGTATCTTACAAGCGCAATATATGACAAATGCCATGAAAGATTGCGCAGACGGGAAGTTGTTTATTGCACCTTACAACACCGGGTGAGCTACTAAAAACCCAACTTTATTTTGTAAAATTTGTTACGTACGCAAAACTAATTTTGAACTTATCTTTTGAATGCTTTTTAGGGGACATTGGGTGTTGCTTGTGATTGATCCAATTAAAGAGATCGTTTATTATCTGGATTCTTTGCACGGTGATCCGAATAACCGACGTGATAAGAAAGAAACAATCAATCAGTAAGTTTTTCATTCAATCATTGTATCCATTATATTTAATATTAATTTTAAAGTGTATATATCTTCCTAGATTTCACATATATATTTGTTTGAAATAGACATTTTTCCTTGTTTTTTAATGTTTTTAACAGTGCCGTGTTGATGTTTCGTGCAAATCATAACACCGAAAACATCAAATCCAAAAACATGGCCTGTAAATGGACTTGTATAAAGGTTAGTGTAATTTTATATTTCCAAGAGATTATTCGTATAAAAGTTAATGTTCTAATACAATTTTGATTTCAATTTTGTAGTGCCCCATGCAGTTAAACGACAAAGATTGTGGCTTCTTCTTTATGAAATTCATGAAGGATATTATTAGCCACGGAGGATCTATAATCCCACCAATGGTATGCATATATAATCCTAATTAATTCTCATCATCAAATTCTAATTTCCCTTTTTAAGTTATTAAACCTTTAATTTGTTGGGTTTTCAATCTATATCTTGCAGTACTTTCCTGATTGTCAATACATCAGTTACTCTATTGAGCAACTTGATGAAGTACGTTGCTAATTGGCACAAGACATTTTCCAATGCACTTTTGGTATGGTGTAAGTTGCAAATTTTTGTAAATTTTCATTTGATTTGTTGTATTTAATTGGTTGATTGTAAACTCGTTATCATTTGTTGGAGATTATACATAAAATTTGATATGTTGTTAGGAGCAAAGAATTGGTTTTTGTTGCTAGAGATGAGATCATTTGGTTAAGTTAATTTTGGGTTTTAATTTGTTGTTTCTGTTGAATTGATATTTATGGTTGGTTTGTTGTGTTAGTGTGTTGAATTTTGATTTTTATGGTTGGTTTGTTGTGTTAGTGTGTTGAATTTTGATTTTTATGATTTCTTGTACAGTATAGCTAGGGAAAAAAAAACGTGTCACTTATTATAGCGGTTATTACCATAACCGCTATAATAGCATTTCCAAAAAAAAAAAACTTAAATAAATAACCAATTACACCGGTTAAAACCGCTGTAATAGGTAAAAAAAACCTCTATAATAGATCATTTCTGTAGTAGTGTTTCACTTTGCTGAGTCCTATATTTTCATAATATTGGAAAAAAAATCAATTTAAAAGTAATATCAAATCTCCACACACGATTCACCACGTAAAATCCGCACATAAGACAACCATGGTCAGGGACAAGCTTAATTCTTTCGAAGTGAATTTCTTGTGAAAATTATGTGCAACTTTATTGGATACTCTATAGTATTTTGTGGCTTGCTTGATCCGACTGGTTGAGTGATGGAATTTCTTACTGGGCCGTCGAACTCATTCTTTTATTAACATTCTTTTTTCAGATATCCAGAATTAGTGGAGAGGAGAATTTTTTATGTCGGTTGACCAAGTCTTGAGGAGCTCGACGTAGTAGTTTTTTATCATTTTAAGTTTAATTCGAGTCGATTAGACTTATTAGTTTGGATATTCAAGATTTAGAGATTTATTTACGAGAATCGCCTTTATTTGACTGTACGATATATTTTTATTATTCATTGGAGATTTGAGTTATTTTTGAAAGTGGATAGTGGAGTTGGTAATAGCGTATTTCATATATTGTTCGGTATAGATGCTCTATACCAATGTTATTATTAGATTAGCCTTGCAGGCTTTTGGGATGTTCTTAGAGCTTGTGGCAGTTATCATGGTCTCGACGTTCCGGACGTGACAATTTCAGTGGTATCAGAGCTTAGGATATGGGTTTTGGAAATTGCACTTGGTAGGGAGTTGAAAAAAAAAAGAAAAAAAAAAAAAGAAATTTTGGAGGATTTAATTAATAGGTAATGTTGAAAAGGAATTTATGAGCTTTTGAAATTTTCTTTATCATCTAAGTCACCATGTAGGGATCGATTTAGGTGGGATGTCGAGTGAATGAAGGATTATTATTGATTATGAATAGTTAGGTTGCATAATTATATTTTCGGACTCAGGTTAGTATTTTGGAAATGTCCTGGAGGAGATAATTGTACTTGGATTATTGACCTTGAGAACTTGTGTTATCCTATGGTATGTACATTATGACCTTTGGGACTAATTTCATAGGGTGTCGAGGAGCTTTATTTACAATGCAAGGATTAATATTGATATGAAATAAGTTAGTTGATTAATGATGATTTTAGCCTTGGATAAGAATTTATGGGAATCGTGTCAAAAAGGCATGATATTCTAGTTCTACGGATTTATACTGTTATTTAGTTGAAGTGCTTTATAGTTATCCTATTGTGCTAAGGATACACTGATTTTAAGATGAAGGTGAAGCAAATTGTGGAGTTATGATGTTGGTCCTGGAATTACAATCTACGTTATTATATGGCCACAGACAAATTATGAAGCTCTAGAGAATTGATATTAGTTGGCAAATTTAACTATCCATTTACAGGACTAAAGTTTTTTTGTAATGTGTAGAATGTCTAACCAGTCTTATATTCAGAATTATATTCTGATTGTAGATAATATTATTATCTAGATCACATGTGATTGTGATCAAGGATTTTGGATCAGCTATTGTTCAAGATTAACTTGATATTTCCATAGAAGGAACATACTTCTATCTTAAAGTGACATTATGTTTGTGGAATTATATATACCATGGGAATATGTAGTTGAGATGAAGGATGACTATGAGAGTGACTTAAGAGTAGTGAAAGAAAAGATATCAACATTTTGATCCTCGAGGTATACTTAGTTTTTCTAGATAATTGATGACCCCTACAATCTATTTATTTATAGATCCAAGGATAATAGCGATGTCAAGATTATAAAAGCCTAATAGTGCATAGTGCTAGATGATTGTAGTTTTGAGTTTTTGAGGTTTATATTAATGATGCACGAAGAATTCAACAATGGCTCACTTGTATCAAGTTTGTTTTGTTTTTTCAAGACTGAGTTCATAAGCGTCGCAGTGATTTGTTACAAGGTTTATATTTAACTCAATTGCTAGGATAATGGCTAATAGAGTAAGGTTGTGGTAAATTTTTGAATGAAACAGATCAAACATGATGGGATTAATTATTTGATGTGCTTGCCTGTTACGATGCAATCAACTGGTAACTCATTCAAGATATACTCGGTTCATGTAGATCCTCGTCAAAAAGAATTAGAGTCACTAGATAGTCCACATTGAATAGAATCCTGCTATGGTTGATGGTTTTCATGATATGATTTAAACTGGGAGATTCGTTTCTGTCACGCCCCCAAAATTGGGGTCGCGTGATGGCCATGTCCCCAAGCCCGAAAGGACTTAAAGACACGAAACCCAGAGGTTCAAAGCAATACTAAAAATGAAATCTAAAACTTCTCCTTTATTACAATTGCTCAAAAGTTCAGAAATAAAACAGGGTTTTCATAAAAACGACAAAAATCCCAAAAACATTTATTTAATTCAAAAAATTCTAAAAGTAACATCCTAGCTAATCACCATCTTAACCACCCCAAATATTGTTCCTCATCCTCCTATGACTCGACTAAACTTTCTGCAAAATTTAGAATCGTGGTATGAGCGACAAAGGTCGCCCAGTAAATAGTTCTAACGCCTTGTACCGGTCTAGAGCATGTTAAGTATGTATACATTTTAAAAATTATGTGAAAGCATAAAATGAACTATTTTTGTTTTAAATCAAAGTAATTTATAAAAAGGGGTTTTGCAATTCAACAAAAACTTACATATATAGCATGTGATCGACTTTGTAGGCAAATCAAAATTTAGAATCACTTTATCAAATAACTTCAAATATATCAATCTATCAAAGAATTTTTCTAATGCTCATGAATTTCTTAGAACCTAGTAGTAAACTTGATCAAGTCCTAGCTGTTAATCCCGCTAGGTAGGCCAGAACAGATATTTAGCCACAAGGGCTCAGAGATTTCCTAGTTGTTAATCCCGCTAGGTAGGCCAGAACAGAATAGAACACTGCATATTTAAGGCCCTACAGGAGGCTCGGAACTAGTTCCTACCGACAAATTCTAATAATTTCAGAGCATACAAATCCACTCATAATTTCAAAAGAAAAACTTTTAATCATAAAAGAATTTTGTGAATTTCACAAAACATAGATCACATGGTCGCATTTATATATGAAAATTTAACCTAGCATGCTCAAGACCTATTTTTATATCAAAAATAGATTTATAGAAAATAATCATGGATTTTGAATAATTTTTGTTTGAAGAAAAATAGGAGGGAAGAACCACTTACTATTTTGAAACTCGATTTAGCTACACGTCTGTGGGGTTTTTCGGATCCTCACCGTCAGCCCGAGCTTGAACAACAACAGCCTCCTCGGATTCTTCTAATGAACTTCCTAAGCCTAGATGAAATTTAAGGGAGAAATATGAATAAGAGGTTCCATTTTCGTATGCATAGGTGGGGGCTATTTATAGGGGAGTCTGGGGTTCAGTTAGAAGAGTTTGAGTAGGTTTCTAAGTCCCTAAGGGGTTAGATATGATGAGATAGACTTAAATCCACTAGATTTGGTAGATTTGAGGTGATATGCTCATCTAAATCACGTGTTAATTAATATATCCGAAAATTCATTATTTAATTGAGAAAACAAGTAGAAAGATACATCTATATATAAATATAATTATTACTGATAAGCTTCAAGTTGTTAGAGTTAAATTTTTGTTAGGATTTGATAACAACAACTTAGATGTAAGGTTGTAACCAAGTTATATCCCTAGATTTTAGTTGATTCTAATATATCATTTTAAATAAGTTGGTAATATCTAATTAAATATATATATATATATTCTATTTAATAATAGCTTAATTGATAATTATATAAAATAAAGGGGCAGGGTGTTACATCCTCCCCTCCTGATAAAAAGTTTAGTCCTCGAAACTTAAGAAAATTTAGGTACCTTGGTTCGAGAAGAGGTGCGGATAGCGGTTACGCATGTTTTCCTCTAGCTCCCATGTTGCTTCCCGCTCAGTGTGGTTGGACCATTGGACTTTTACATACGGAATCGTTCTGCGTCTTAAGACCTGGTCTTTGTGATCCACAATGCGCGGTGGAAATTCCTCATAACTTAAATTCTCCTCGATTAGTAGTGGCTCAAATTCCAACACATGGCTCGCATCTCTCGTATTTTCTTAGTTGTGATACGTGGAATACGTTATGGATAAAGTTAGGATAAGGAAATTTGATAGGATACTTCTCCCACTTTCTCGAGAATATCAAAAGGTCCAATATAATGTGGGTTCAGTTTTCCAATTTTCCCAAAGCGTACAACTCCTCAGATAGGGGATTTCTTAGGTACTTCTTCTCCTCTTCTTAGAAGTTTGATGATTTTCTCATACTATCCGGCTAAGTTTTCTTCTTATCTTGAGCTATTTTCAATCTTTCTCAAATCTTAGAAAATTTTCCAGAGCGATATGTACTAATTCCAGCCACGTGATCCTTGTCTTACCAATCTCATCCTAATACGATGGTGATTTACAGTTTCGCCATACAAAACCTCGTACGGGGCCATATCTTATGCTACTATGGTAATTATTATTATTGTAAGACATAGTAGTCAAGTATCCCTTGAAATCTTATGTACATGCCCTCAGCATATTCTCTATAGTTTGTATAGTCCTTTTGGATCGGTTATTAGTTAGCGGGTGATAGTTCGTGCTCAATTCTATCTTAGTGCCCATCACTTGCTGGAAACTTCTCCAAAAATGCATGTGATACGAGGGTCTTGGTCTGACAAGATGCTATAGAAATGCTATGTAATCTTACTATGTTGTCCATGTAGGACAATTTGTCCAAGGTAATGGTTGCATGCACAGGTAAGAAGAATGCATATTTGGTCAGTATATCAATAATCACCCAAACAATGTCTTATCCTTCACTAGTTTTAGGTGGTCCTATTACAATGTCCAAAGTAATATTGTCTAATCTCCATTCTGAGATTTCCAGAAGATGTAGCGATCCTCCAGGGTGTTTGTGCTCGACCTTGACCTATTGGCATACCAATCATCAAGCCACGAAATCAGCTACGTTTTCCAGAATAAGCCCCCCTTCAAGTCTCTACACATCGTTGTATTCGCCCAGTGTATAGAGAATTTTGAGCTTTTGTCAAAATTTCTTTTCTTAGCTTCTCATCTCTAGGAATGCACAATTTTCATCTCATCTAAAACTCTCATCTCTTCTAACTTGAGAATAAGTCAACAATCCTTTTATCTTTTCTTGTACTTTACTCTCTCAAAGTTCTAATTTTAAGTTATTTTAATCATTTCAATAATAGGTTGGTGGCTTTTTTTTTTTTCTGAAACAACTAGTACATTCTCGGTAGATTCTATTACTTCAAGTTCTAAGGATTCCATTTCTCTTACCTGCATGTCCGTAAAACTATTGTTCTTCTTCCTACTTAGAGCATCTGCCATGTAGTTCACCTTCCCCCGGCGGTCTATAATGTTTAAGTCGTATTCCATTAAAACTGTAACTATCTCCTTTGCCTCACATTTAATTCCAATAAAGTAACAAGATATTCGAGGGTTTTGTGGTCTATATATATATATATATAAATATTTTTCTTTATAAAGATAATGTTTCCATATAATTAGGGCAAGGACTAA
Organism: Buddleja alternifolia; assembly: GCA_019426215.1. Taxonomy (NCBI): domain Eukaryota; kingdom Viridiplantae; phylum Streptophyta; class Magnoliopsida; order Lamiales; family Scrophulariaceae; genus Buddleja; species Buddleja alternifolia. The sequence goes on from WHWC01000280.1 coordinate 54,091, forward strand.
GAAAGCCAATTTTAATTCAGGTCGTGAGTGATTATGCACATAAGGTTTCAGCTCCCTTGATAACTTAAGCGATTACTTTCTAGTTTTGCATTAGGACACACACTAGTCCATTTTATTTTATGCATCACCATATAAGACAAATCCGCATGTCTTTGATGATAAAGTCAATATAGGTGTAGATCCAAGCATTTGTTTTAACTACCCAAAATTTTTATCATACTGCGGGTTCCAATTGACTTTAGCTCTCTTTTGAGTCAACTTGGTTAAGGCAGGGAAAAGATTTGAGAATCATTCTACAATATTCTTGTAACATTCATCTAGCCCTAAGAAACTTCTTAGATCGATGACATTGGTCGGTTTGGACCATTCTGCAATTTCATAGGTCTTTTTAGGGTCTTGATTATTCCACCCTGATCTAAAATTCATACTTGCTGAATTTTGAGTATAGCTTTTTCCTTTTTCCTTCTTAATGTTCTCAATATGATTCTAAGGTGCTCTTTATGGTCTTTTTCACTTAGTATATCATCTATAAGTACCACAAAAACTTATGAATTTGGGCTTTGTATATTGAGTCTTAATCCGTAAATGTGACTAGAGCATTCGTCAATCCAAAAGACATTTTCAAAACTTCATAATGCCTGTACTTCTTCCTAAAAAATAGTATGAGGTATGTTCTCGACCTCAACCTTTTGCTAACAGTATTCGGATCTTAAATCTATCTCAAAAAAATACTTTGGCATCCTTTACCTAGTCGAACAACTCATCGATTCTTGATAAGGTATATCTATTATTTATAGTGATCTTGTTCAGATATCTATAATCAATGCATAACCACAACTTCTCATTTTTTTTTTCATCACATATAGCATCGGGGCTCCCCCCATGGAGATACACTAGGATGGATATGTCTTTTATCAATAAGTTCTTAATTTAAATCTTTAACTCTCTTAGGTCAGCGAGAGATATCCTATGAGACGCCTTGGAAATATGAATTAATCATGAAACTAAGTTGATTTCAAATTATGTCCTAAAGTAGTGGTTTAGTACTTCATTCTTTGCCAGAACTTGATCGGGGCGGTCTTGGAGTTTAACTAAGTGTTTGGTGAGTTCCTTTCAATGATCAAATGCTTCTAATAGTTGAGTTGTGGACTCGACGGGGGCTGAAGGAAGTCTTTATGGGTGGATACTCATGGTCTATGGTTTGGGCCATATTCTATAAGGAACGTTTTTTTTTTTCAAAGGAAAAAGTTCAACGTTGGTGGAGAAATAAATTTTTTTTTTTTTTGGTTGCTTAACATAGAGGAATTGGACTACTAAACCTTATGAGTTACAAACTTCATGTATATTTTTGAAACTTAACTAACATGAAACCATCTAAAATAAGAAATATTTATTTATTTGAAATGTTAGTTTCTCATTCTTTAACTTTTAGAAACTAAAGAGAAGTTGAAAAGAAAAAAAAATACAAATTAAGTGCATGGGTTAAGAAAATAGTGCTACTGGTTTAATAGCAAAGTGCATCTTAAATGAAAGTCATTGAATTATCATTGGAAAATGTGATAGTAATGATCAATCCAGTTAAAATTGAAAATATATTTGTGAACTTTCAAAAGAATTTTTTTTTTTTTTTTTGAAAACTGAGAAATATGTCAGAATTTAATCATTTAAAAAAAATTGCGGAACTTGGTCAAAAGTACTAAAATTCGTGAGTAATAGTGTGATAAAGAATAGAATTACTTAAAAGTGGAAAGAAGTCACTAAAAAGCTTCTTTCTTTTTTTTTGGATAAAGGGTCGAGAAAAGAAAAGAATGGCGATGAGTGGTGGCCCAATTGCTAAAAATATAACAACTAACTTCTTTTCAAAAGATGAGCAGAATTCAGAGGTCCTAAGTTCACATTGCCATCCTAAGATTCAATTCGAAAATTGATCCGTACACGTAATGTATCCTAAATTCCCTTAATTTTCTTTAAGTAATAACTAATAACAACGCATATGATTTATTTATTCTCTTAAGTTCGTGCAAAGAGCCACTTTAATCCTAGAAAATTCCTAAAATCTTCGCTCTGCTACTTTTCATTTCTCCATCCCACACAAACTATTAACTTGAAAAAAGAAATGTGGCCCGTTCCAGTTAATTTACAATGGTATCCTAAACGGTTTCTTAATCACGGGTGAGAATTACTAATTGTACTAAAGACTAAAAAGGGACTAACTATAGGGTATCCAAATCAAATTTCTTAATCTATGGTTCAAAAATCTTTTTTTTTTCCAACTTTCTAGTACAAAACCTAATTCACCTAAACCACTATTTATACTTATGATTATAGAGCACGTTTATCTTATCTTGAACCTATTAATTCAAAGATCGGATCCTATGCTCTGATACCACTCTGTCACGCCCCCAAAATTGGGGTCGCGTGATGGCCATGTCCCCAAGCCCGAAAGGACTTAAAGACACAAAACCCAGAGGTTCAAACCAATACTAAAAATGAAATCTATAACTTCTCCTTTATTACAATTGCTCAAAAGTTCAGAAATAAAACAGGGTTTTCGTAAAAACGACAAAAATCCCAAAAACATTTATTTAATTCAAAAAATTCTAAAAGTAACATCCTAGCTAATCACCATCTTCACCACCCCAAATATTGTTCCTCATCCTCCTATGACTCGACTAAACTTTCTGCAAAATTTAGAATCGTGGTATGAGCGACAAAGGTCGCCCAGTAAATAGTTCTAACGCCTTGTACCGGTCTAGAGCATGTTAAGTATGTATACATTTTAAAAATTATGTGAAAGCATAAAATGAACTATTTTGTTTTAAATCAAAGTAATTTATAAAAAGGGGTTTTGCAATTCAACAAAAACTTACATATATAGCATGTGATCGACTTTGTAGGCAAATCAAAATTTAGAATCACTTTATCAAATAACTTCAAATATATCAATCTATCAAAGAATTTTTCTAATGCTCATGAACTTCTTAGAACCTAGTAGTAAACTTGATCAAGTCCTAGCTGTTAATCCCGCTAGGTAGGCCAGAACAGATATTTAGCCACAAGGGCTCAGAGATTTCCTAGTTGTTAATCCCGCTAGGTAGGCCAGAACAGAATAGAACACTGCATATTTAAGGCCCTACAGGAGGCTCGGAACTAGTTCCTACCGACAAATTCTAATAATTTCAGAACATACAAATCCACTCATAATTTCAAAAGAAAAACTTTTAATCATAAAAGAATTTGTGAATTTCACAAAACATAGATCACATGGTCACATTTATATACGAAAATTTAACCTAGCATGTTCAAGACCTATTTTTATATCAAAAATAGATTTATAGAAAATAATCATGGATTTTGAATAATTTTTGTTTGAAGAAAAATAGGAGGGAAGAACCACTTACTATTTTGAAACTCAATTTAGCTACGCGTCTGTGGGGTTTTTCGGATCCTCACCGTCAGCCCGAGCTTGAACAACAACAGCCTCCTCGGATTCTTCTAATGAACTTCCTAAGCCTAGATGAAATTTGAGGGAGAAATATGAATAAGAGGTGCCATTTTCGTATGCATAGGTGGGGGCTATTTATAGGGGAGTCTGGGGTTCAGTTAGAAGAGTTTGAGTAGGTTTCTAAGTCCCTAACGGGTTAGATATGATGTGATAAACTTAAATCCACTAGATTTGGTAGATTTGAGGTGATATGCTCATCTAAATCACGTGTTAATTAATATATCCGAAAATTCATTATTTAATTGAGAAAACAAGTAGAAAGATACATCTATATATAAATATAATTATTACTGATAATGCATTGAAAGAGTTGGGATAAGCTTCAAGTTGTTAGAGTTAAATTTTTGTTAGGATTTGATAAGAACAACTTAGATGTAGGGTTGTAACCAAGTTATATCCCTAGATTTTAGTTGATTCTAATATATCATTTTAAATAAGTTGGTAATATCTAAATATATATATATATATATATATATATTCTATTTAATAATAACTTAATTGATAATTATATAAAATAAAGGGGCAGGGTGTTACAGTTTCTCTCTGAAGTATGTTTTTTTGTGAAAATCTGTAATGGAAATAAGTTTTTAATTGTAAAGTTTGCAGAGATGAGATATTTAGCGATGAAGGTTACAGATTATGAACAGTAATTGATTGCTATTGATGAGTTTTTCTCCGATACATGCATGGGAGTTAGTGATTGTGTTAATATTTCGCGTTTTGTTAGCAATACATGGTAATGATGGTCATAAGCGTTGGTACTCTTGTAACTGATTGAGGGATTTATTTATGATGAGTTGAAGACTTTTATAGTTCTTGTATGCAGTTTGGGTTAAGATTTTTTTGGACTTACCATTGGTATGGGCGAACAAAAGTTTTCTTCAGAACTTAGGAATTGATTGCAAAAATAACACAGGCACTTTAGGTATATCATTAACATTATGAGTTTTTGGACTAATGGTGCTATGATTAGGACTGGGGCTTTGATCAAAATAGTTGGCATGTGACAACAAGGATTTATTTACGATGGCTAGTTATCATTTTTGTGTTAGTGTGATTGAATAGTGAGTGTGTGTATTTGAAGATGACTTATTAGTTGTGTGAATAATGTAAGGTGAGTAATAGGAAGAGTTTACAAAATATGAAGAGTAGAATAGTTCATAGATAGTTGAAAGTTGGAAGAGAATAGGAATAATTGGAAAAAGTTCTTGTATTGATTGGATTTCTTGTTACATCACATATTACACATTCCTTCTATTTATAGGTGGGCTCACCACCTTCTAGATGATCTTAATATCTGAATAACTAGATATTTCTACTTACATATTGTCTAGATATTTGTACTTACATATTGTCTAGATATTTTTACTTATCTAGACTTAGTCTAGGAACATCTAGTAGCATCACTCTCTAGATTTAACTAGTGAAAATATCTACAACATTTAATTCTAGAACTAACTAGGTAATCTTATTCTAGAAAGTGCTCTTATTTTAACACTCCTCCTAAGTGCACTTTTCTGTTATTCCAAGCATTTCCCGGAGGAACTCGAACCTTTGTCTTGGTAAGGCTTTAGTGAAGATATCGACCAGTTGTTCCTTTGTTCTGTAGAAACTTAGCTTTATCTTCTTATCTGATATTGCTTCTCTTATAATGTGCTATTTTATGGCAATGTGATTAGTTCTACTATGATAGACTGGATTATTGGCGATAGCAATTGCTAACTTACTATACAGTAGATTTCAGTCGGACCATCTTGTTGCTCTCCCATGTCTTCCAATATTCTCCCTAGCCATATCGCCTGATTAGTTGTATTAGATGTTGATACGTACTCTGCTTCTGCAGATGATTGAGCAATTGTTTCTTGCGTCTTTGACACCCATGAGAATACTCTAGATCCGAGTGTGAATGTATACCTATAAGTGCTCTTCATGTCATCAACTGATCCGACTCAATCACTGTCTGTATATCCAAACAATCTTACATCTTCAGTGGCCTTATACTGGATCCACAAGTTTTTTGTTCCTCCTATGTATCATAAAATACTCTTTGCTGCACCATAATACTTTTGACTAGGAGACTGCATAAATCTTGATAGTAGACTTGTAGCATATAAGATCTCGGGTCTTGTAGCTGTTAAATAAAGCAGGCTTCCAATAAGACTTCTATATTGTGATGGAGCTGCTTTATCAGTTCCATCTTCTTTTGGTAATTTTTCATTATTCACGAGTAGCAACTGACTTGCAGGTACTCATCTTGTATTTCTTTATAAGATCCTCTGTGTATTTCTTTTGAGAGATGAAAATCCCTTCATGTATTATGAGCGTTTCACATAAAAAAATGAATTCAAGATTTGTTTCAAAGAAAGTTAGGGCGAAAAAAAAATTCTTTAGTTTTCTCAATTTTTAAAGAAAATACCATTAAGCCATTGTTACATACATTTGTGGTTTTGTGGTTCTTAAAATGACAAAAGAATCAATTAACAAGATTCAATGGAGTTGAATGAGACATTGAATCTTGTAAATACTAAACGTTTTGAGGAAATTTTACAGTATTATCGGTCACACAATCAACTCATTGATTAGGTGTGTAAATGATTCGAGTCAGGTTGAGTTTGGATAAAATTTTCTGGCTCAAGCTCGATCTATGTAGAAAACATAATTACTATTAATATGAATACGTGATATAGTTAAAAATTGAAAAATTTATAATGATCGCAAGCTAGCTCGTGACATCTCGAACAGATATGAAAGCTCGAACTCAACCCTACGAAGAACTTGAGCTCGAGCCGGTTTGACTGTAGTTTGCACCTCTACTATTGATAATGCATTTGTTAATTTCATTTCTACATATTGCTTTAACTCTTTTCCTTTTTGCATTTAAATTTTGTTGATTGTTAAAAATAAAAGTTCGGGTTTTGTTTAATACGTTGATTGATATGTTGTTTGATTTTATAATAGTTTAAAATATTTTCAAAATATGATCATATTGATAACGTTGTTAATTGATTATATTTTCTTTCTCACTTCATTTTACATGTATCATCTACTAGATACAAAGAAAGAAAAGAATCAAAAAAATAAAAAAAGGTAAGATACTGCATTAATAATTCATTAAAATTATTATAAGGATATATTTGTCTTCAAGAATTTTGTATTCCACAATAAAGGATATGTTGGTCTATTTGATAAAATTGAAAGAGAATTAGAGTCCTAATAATAAAAGTTGGAGTGCCTTTAACAACTACATTTATGAAATGCAAGGAAAATGCACTTGTTAGCGTGACTACTTAGGAACCAGGTCTTGTGGAGTTCTCAAACGCAATGTCCTTCGCCACAAATCCTCCGCCTTGAACAGTTGAAGCAATAGAATAGAAAAATAAGTTTTCATAACAAAAAGGACTTAGAATTAATTCTCCAAGAAATAAAGAAAGAAAGATAATAAACTTTTACAATGTGCCTGATTCGTAAGTAACAAAGGTGGGATGACTTCGGTCCATGGTGATCTTGGTCACCTCTGCTCTATCCCCGACCAACCATATGTTGGTTCGGTTTTTCCTTACCTTAAAAGATGCTTGGATACTGCTTAGTAATTTCTTTCTTCTTTTTGGATTATCAATACAAAATCACAATTTTTAGAGGAAAAAATCCTTTGTTGGTGACCTTTACAAATTTTGACATTTTGTTTTTTTGCTAGATTGTTAGGCAATACTGAAGTTATACGAATAATGAAGATGCTTAGATGGACCTTAATTAGTCATTTCCGTTCCCCTCTTTGGATTAAAGTTGATCCAAGTATCATACAAAAGCAAAATTGTAAGAAGAAATAATAAATTGGATGGTTGCCTTTGGTTCTGTCTTTAGGATATGGATTAAAAGTTTGAGATAAATTTTATATTCTTATTTAATCCAAGTCATTTTATCCTAAAATAAATACCCCGACCTCTATGCATCATCCATTTTAAAATATTTGCATGAACTCATATATACAAAGATGTATTGTGGAATCTGAATTAATGTGAACTTATATATATTGTATTAAATGTATTAGATATAATTACTACTATTATCGTTAATCGTTATAAGTTTTCTTAAAAACATTAACATAAGAATTAAAAATAAAGTTACACTATAAAATAATATTATATTGGGTTAATTGCAATTTACTCTTTATGAAATCACAAAAAAGCCTATGTGAAAAATCTAAGGGCAATTTACTTTCCCGTGAAAAAAATAAAATAAAATGCAATTTCGCCCCTACACACGCTACTCACGCATTTTGCTAGTGGTCATGTTGTTTGACCCTACATATAACAATTTTACCCCTAATTCGGCAACCGTTAAATCAAATATGTTAAAGATCTATAGTTCATATTAAATTCTTTTTTATTTATATAGTAGAAAAATAATACCAATGGATCTTTGAAGAGATCAATTTTGTATGCTCAACCTCTTATATTTTATTCTATATTAATATAAACATATATATTATTAATTATAAAAGTATAATATATATATATATATATAAATATTATACTTTTATTTATGTATACATACAATTAAAATATGCAGAACAGGTGTCGCCTCTACTGATGACATTTGGTGGGGGAGGGTTGGGGTTTGAAGAGCAATGGTGGTGGCTGAACTACTGCTACTCAGAGCAGGAGAGGCGGTGCCTAGGAGTAGCAATACATCTTTATAACCTGGTAAAATTTTCCAGATAATACCTTTTGACAAATTTCAGGCTCGAGCCATTGTAGATAGTTGCATTCATTGTGTTTCTACAATTATAATGATGAAATTAATTTTGTAAAATAAATAAAACGTAAAGATTAAGTGAGTTTTTCGAACATACATCCCAATCTAAGAAACCAACGAACTTCCTTCCCGGATTATGCGTTGTCCAAGTTGCGCAAATTGCAGCAATTTTTCAACATCAACAAAATATTCAGGTAAAATTTTCTAAATAATGCCTTGAGAAATGACATGAGATACAATTGACACTACTACTAGACATCTTAATTAATAAACTGAAATAAAATATTTGTGTATTATTTTTAACACAAAAATAGTAGAAAATGGAGCCGAAATAGTTAGAAATGAGTCAAAAGATGAGCAAACATAGGACCCATTTTATGCAATGCAAATTACAGAATTGGAAAAACAAATTCTTCGGACATCACAATGTTCAAAACATGTGTCACAGCATCGTTAACTTACAGAAGCCAACCTTTCATTAAAATAAAGGACTATTTTATTACATTTGATAGTTTAGTGACATAAATGTAATAAAGTAAATAGTAAAGGGGTACAAAGTGTATTTTACCATATATATGATACATCTCTTTATATACATATACAGCTATAATACATGTGTTAGCTGAACAGGTGTCGTCGCTTCTGCCGGCACCAGTTGGGAGAGGAGGTTGCGGTTTGACGACTAGTGGTGTGGCTGATGAGAATGATGGCTCCAACGAGGAGTTGCAGGAGAGGCGACTCCAGCTTGGCTGCAGGGGTAACTGGACCTTAGAGTTTTGGGCATGATGAGCAGCGATTGGCTTCGCGACCATGGGCGGAGACAGTAGATTTAAGGAGGGTGGGGCATGGTTAGGGGGCGGGGTTGCTAGCAGGCTGTCTGCTGACGAAGACAGAAGATTTGGAGAGGATGGCGGCGATGGCATGTTTCGAAGGGTGGATCGAGTGTGGGCTCGGGATGGTTACTGCAGAGGTGACGGTGGTGGTGGCAGTGTGGGGAAATGGTGGCCTAAGTTTTTGATGTGGTGGGTGGTGAGAATGGATGGTGGTGGTTTGGGAAAGTGTATTAGTATTAAGGTTTTAGGACAGAGATGAGTTTGCGGAAGATGGAAAATAATTTAAATATATATATATATATATATAATATTGTTGTAAAAATTAAAGTAATATATGAATATATAGTCTAGTTATCTTTTGAAGTTGAGGTTATGGTCTTTATGTTGCTAAAAATGGGTTAAATACGTTCAGGAAGCAGTTGATGGGTACTTGCGGCCTCAGAGCTAATTCAATAGCATCTGTAAGAGCGGAGTTTTCCACTTCTCTTCCGACCTTAGTCTGTGCATTCATGTGCAGCCTTTCGCTTACTCTTCCTTCGATTTCATCAACACGCCTGAAAACTCTCTGAAAATCAGCTTCCTATCTCACCTCAAATACATGAAAAGCTAAAGAAAGAAAATCCAGTAGGAGGAAGCATCATCCTTTCTTCTTTCTCTTAAGGTATATGGTAGTTAATCATTGATTTTCCATGAATATGTTATAGACTAAATGTAGTTCAAGCTGTATATGACCTGGAATTGAGAATATCATATCATATATATGTATTTAGTTAACTTCTATGGCAATAGTCCTGATGGTTTTTGATGTTCTGCTTTTACTTGTTGGCACACGAGGCATTTCTGAACAAACTAAGTCTGCGCAGCCCCTTCCGATTCCAGATTGGAAATGGGAAATGATCACCATGGATTTTGTGACGGGTTTGCCTAAGGTAAGAAAAGGATTTGATGGGATTTGGGTCATTGTGGATAGGCTTACTAAGTCTGCGCACTTCCTACCGGTTAGAACGAATTATAAGGTGGAGACCTTAGCAGAATTGTACAAAAGGGAAATTATCCGACTTCATGGGATACCAGTTAGCATTATCTCCGATAGAGATCCCAAATTTACATCTAGATTATGGAAACGGTTGCAAGAAGATCTAGGCTCGAAGTTGAATTTTAGTACCGCCTTTCACCCACAGACCGATGGACAATCAGAAAGGATGATAAGGATAATTGAAGATATGCTAAGGACTTGTGTACTAGACTTTGGAGAGTCATGGGATACACACCTTCCGTTAGTGGAATTCGCCTATAACAATAGTTACCAGGCCACCATCCAAATGGCACCCTATGAGGCACTTTATGGACGGAAATGTCGATCCCCGCTCTATTGGGATTTAGATGATTGGAGAGCACCATCGCGGGATGGACAAAAAAGGGCCTTGCGGGTGGAAATGATACAAGAAGCCATTGACAAAGTTCAAATCATCAAACAACGAATGAGTGCAGCTCAAAGTCGTCAAAAGAGCTATGCCGACACACGACGCAAGGACTTAGAATTTCAAGTGGGAGACCAAGTTTTTATTAAAGTATCACCGCGAAGAGGCGTTACGAGGATGGGAAAAGGGGGCAAGCTTCAACCTCGATATATAGGACCATTCCAGATCTTGAAACGTGTTGGGGGAGTAGCGTATGAAGTCAAACTACCTAACAATATTTCCCATATTCATAATGTGTTCCATGTATCACAACTTAAGAAGTACCATCCTGATCCGTCGCATATAATATCTCATGAGGAATTACAACTAGAACCCAATTTGTCATATGAAGAGATGCCGATACGTATACTGGACTTCAAATATCAAGAATTACGATCTCGAAAAATACCCTTAGTCAAGGTATTGTGGAGAAACCATCAGGTTGAAGAAGCAACTTGGGAATGAGAAGATGACATGAGAAAAAGATATCCGGATCTCTTTGGGAAATCTCAGAATTTGGAGACCAAATTCTCCTAAGGAGGGGGGAGTTGTAACACCCAATACTCCCGGCTCCTAATTTCGTAGAAGTGAAGGTAAACATTACAATCACCGCTAATTAGATTTCGTGAATTATTTGATTGTAGTGATTCGCGTTCGACTAAAAATATTTTTCTACTTGCTTATATAACTATTATTAAATCTATATGTGAAATAGGTTAGTAATTTATACCTCATGGTGGAATAGTTGAAGCATTATATCATTTAAGGCATATATACATATATCTATATATAGATTTACCTTCATCAATTGTATAGTGCTAGTATTTAAATATGTCCATACCTACCTACATAGATATATAGGCACAAACACATGCACATATAAACATATATATACATATATATACGTACCACACATGCACTAATAGGAGAAGGAAGATTAAGTGGTGGCAATTTAAGGTAAGCACACATCATTATTGCCTAAAAACGTGTCCCATAGAGGATTAGTCTCCAATTTTTTTTCTTTTCTACCTTTTTGACCAACACCTTCATATATACACCAATTCAGCCTTCAACTCATTCATCAACACGCCTGAAAACACTCTGAAAATCAGCTTCCTATCTCACCTCAAATACATGAAAAGCTAAAGAAAGAAAATCCAGTAGGAGGAAGCATCATCCTTTCTTCTTTCTCTTAAGGTATATGGTAGTTAATCATTGATTTTCCATGAATATGTTATAGACTAAATGTAGTTCAAGCTGTATATGACCTGGAATTGAGAATATCATATCATATATATGTATTTAGTTAACTTCTATGGCATGATGTTCAGCTGTGTTTGGAACTTTCAGTTTCTGAAGTTACGTTTAAAACAGTAATGAGGTGCCTAAACTTGTGAGTTTGATTATAATAAATTTTCTGGAATAACTTGATTGTGTGTTAAACATCTCTGAAAAATTTGGTAAGGATTAGAGTTTTGTGGAATTTTCTAAAAATCGTTGAACAAAATTGCCAGTCTGTTCGGCGGAAGTGCAAATTGTTACTGTTTTGAAGATATTTCGTGTATCTGGAAATTTTGGTTTACTCTAAAACTTTTACAGTAGCTTGATACATGTGTTATAGAGATGTCATATAAATTTCGGAATTTTTCAGTAAACAGGGGATTTTACAAAAATATTTGAGTATAAGGTGTCTGTTCCGAAACAAATCTGCCGAGACGGTCCAGTTTCGTTGATCAAATCCCCAATTTGACAAGGAAATTAAATCTAGAAAATTTATGTAGACTTTTACAGCATCCTATATGTTATCCTGAAATTTTGAGAAAGAAATTCCAATCCGAGAATATGTTAAAAAATTGTTGAAATATGTTGCGCATGTAAGGGAGCTAGTTGGAACTTAATTGCCTATATGTTTGGATAGTATGATATAACTTGTTGCATGGGATTAGCTTAAAGTGTATGGTTTTGTGAAAATGATAGTATTTTGTATCACAGGATACTTTCGTGATTCCGAGGCCGAGGCAACGACGCCGGTTTATTATAGTGAGGGTTTCTCTTATTCTTTCAACTTGATCTTGCTTACCATTTTTCGTTCCCTTTTAAATCATAGCCAAGTGTGACCTCATAAAGTTTCATTGATCAGACTCTTATTCTCATCTAAGGTAAGTGTCCAACCGTGTCCCAATTTGTAGTCCATCGTTCTTGTTTTCGCTCGCTCTCGCTCGAATACAAATCAGTGTACATATTCTAGTAGGAAACTCGTTGAAACGATTATTCTTTTTGGCTCTATTCCGTCGGCTAAGGGAGCTAAGTGCTATACGGGACAAAGTGCCACGTGACGGCGGGGGCCACCGCTTGAACCCGTAGGAGCCACCTCTAGAATCCCGAAGTCTGGCATCCATCCGCGATGTGTCATTTTCTTGATATACAGCTTTGATTCGAAAAAGCAGAGTGAAGGGAGCTAAGTGCTATACGGGACAAAGTGCCACGCGACGGCGGGGGCCACCTCTTGAACCCGTAGGAGCCACCACTAGAATCCCGACATCTGGAACACTTCATAGAACGTAAAGGTGTGAAGCCTCCTGCTGGTATGGGACAGTGGAAGGTGGATCACGATCACATGATATGATTACAAAAGTACATGGGTTATGTCCTCTGATTCATGCGTAACATACTCAATTAATTTACCTTGTGATATGTTATTCTATTCTTTTGCTTGCCATCGTATATGTCCATGTCGTTAATAATTTTCACTGCAGATTCTATCTCTCATGATAAGGTAAAGCAAGCCATTAGCCTACCTCACTGGGTCATTCGGACTCACCCCTTTTCTTTTCTCTTTCTAACTTTTCAGAAGAGCACGACATAGCAGGACCAGAGGGGGAAAATCTTGGCTAAGAAAGTTTTGAGGGTTCCCTAAAAGTTTGAGAGTCAGATGTAGTTGTATTGAATATCTTGTTCATATAATTATCTATCTTTGCTAGCTTGGGGTTTTGAATTTCATCTGAACTCTTATATGTAAAATATGATGTTATGTGGTTATGTATATATGTGGGTATCTTGAAATTTTTGTATAGTTCACGCTAGCGTTAGCTCATGAAGGGATCGTCTCTCAGATTGAGCTAGCGTTGCGGTGTGGCGGGCTTCGGCTCCCATCCCCTGGCCGGAGGTTGCCACAGTTGGTGGTAAGTGTGGAGACAAATCAAATGGATCAAAAGAATAAAAAAGGAAAATTTCAGCACTGAACAAGGGTGCCGCGGCACAATTCAAGACCATGCCGCGGTACTGTGCCGCGGCACAAATCAAGATTGTGCCCCGGTACAGTGCCCCGGCACAAAATGGCAGATTTTCCTAAACACGGGTCTTGACACTTGTTCACGCGTTTTTGATGACTTGACACGTTTTGGAGGCGTTTTTTCATCATGGTTGGACATATTTTTGGTTCTTCTTTGCCTATATATATCTTCATGTTGTTGTGTAACATTTAGAGCAAGAGTTGTATATCAAAAGACTAGATTTATACACACTCAACTCTCTTGTAATTGCATCTCATACAAAGAAATAAACCTCTCTAGTATAGGTCCGTGGACGTAGGCATTTTTGGCCGAACCACGTATATCTTGTCTCGTCATTTTTCTCGCTTTGATTCTTGCTTTTAATTTCGTTTATGCGCGTTGATTCCTAACAACTGGTATCAGAGCACGGGTTAGAGCGATCCGTGGGCGAATCAATGGCGTCTGAAGATGGTAAAGTAAGAGTCGGGGAAAAAGCCTGAAAAGGTGACGGAGGCAGACTGGGAGTTGTTGTATAGGCAAGCACTTGGGGTTATTCGGCCGGCGTTGGCGAGAAACGTAGCGTTTAACATCCTGGAAGAGAAAACCACGGCAGGTTTGATGAAGGCGCTGTCCAACATGTATGAGAAGCCATCCGCGTCGAATAAAGTTAACTTGATGAGACGTTTATTCAATCTGAGGATACCGGAGGGAGGATCGGTGGCCAATCATATCAACGAGTTCAACGTGATCATCACTCAGTTGAGCTCGGTTGATACCAATTTCGAGGACGAGGTAAGGGCCTTAATTTTATTGTCTTCTTTGCCAGAAAGTTGGAGTGCGACGATAACTGCTGTAAGTAGTTCGTCTGGCCAAAGCAAGTTGAAACTTCAGGAGATTCGGGATCTGATTCTGAGCGAGGATATTCGCAGGAGAGAATCAGGAGAATTCAAATCTGCTGCATTGAATGCGGAAAGCAGAGGGAGAGGTTTTCAACGAGATGGTCAGAGAGGCAGTGGTCGATCCAAATCAAAGGGGCAAGGGAAGTCAAAATCGGGAAAAGATGCTGGATGCTGGTTTGTTGTGTTGATAGTCCAGTTGACCAATGGGTACTGGATTCAGATGCGTCGGTTCATCTTACTTCGTGTAAGAATCATCTAAAAAATTATACTTGTGGAAAATTTGGAAAGGTATTTCTTGCAGATGACGAACCCTTGGAAATTGTTGGTATGGGTGAGGTCACGATAACGACGGCACAGGGAATGCAGTTGAAACTGAAGGATGTCAGACATGTCCCGAGGTTGACAAGGAATTTGATCTCGTTGGGTCAAATTGATGGTGATGGTTTTACCACAGTGTTTGGTGGTGGTGCTTGGCAGATCACCAAAGGAAATCTGGTGGTGGCTCGTGGTACAAAGTCGGGGACTTTGTATACTACGAGGAAAATCGTGGTGCCAGATGCAGAGGCAGAGACGCAACAGCGAGAGCAGGTTTATGTTGCCGGGTTAGGTAGACATGAAACCAGTGGGAGCTGTAGTGCCAGGGGCAGAACCGTATAGCCAGAGGTCAAGTGGGCAGACTCGTGTTGTCAAGAAGGCGGAAGAACGAGCAAGCCGGGGACCGGGGAGAGGCGAAATTACGGAGGCATGACCACGTGGATAATCCATGAAGGCAGAAATAGGGCCAAGAGAGGTTGACCGTGGAGCCGGAAGTCAGAGGGGCAAGATGCACTAGTACAGAAGAGGTCTATTACAGCGGTTTTTTTTGCACTATTACAGCGGTTTTAACCGCTGTAATACGTATCACTGTAATTGATATGTTTACCATTACAGCGGTTAAAAACCGCTGTAAAATGAGCCCTATTACAGCGGTTCAATAACGAACCGCTGTAATAGGTAAATAAAAAAAAAATTAAGTGTAAAAGCCGTAGCCTGTTACAGCGGTTCATCAACGAACCGCTGTAACATAATTTTTTTTTATATTATAATTTCAGCTAGCTATATCCTTCCCACAAGCTCAAAATTCAATTCATCAATAACACATAAAACAAACCAATTCAAAATTAATTTCAAATTCAACAGAAACAACAAATTCAAATCCAAAATTAATTTCGTTCACCAAATAATAATCTCCAATAATTACAAATAATAATGAGTTTACAATAAACCAATATAAACTAATCACTGCTTTTAAATCAAATAAAAATTTACAATAATTTTCAACTTACACCGCCGGCATATCAAAAGCGCATTTAAAAATATATTGTGCCAATTCAGAACGTGCTTCATCAAGTTGCGCTATAGTGTAAGAGGCGTACTGACAATCAGCAAAGTACTGCAAGACAAATATTAAAATCCAACAAAAAATTTTAATAACTTAAAAGGGACATTAGAATTTGATTAATATTAATTAGAATTATGCATACCGCGGGTGGGATTATAGATTCTCCGTGTCTAATAATATCTTTCATGAATTTTATGACGAAGAACCCACAATCTATGGCATTTATTTGAATGGGGCACTACAAATTAAATTCAAATCAAAATTGTATTAGAACAAATAACTTTTATACGAATAATTTCTTGAAACTATAATTAAAATAATATAATTAAACTAACCTGTATACAACTCCATGTACAGGCCTTGTTTTTTGATTTGATCTTTTGGTTGTTGTTATTTGCTCGAAACATCAACACAGCGCTATTAAAAACATCAAAAATCAAAGAAATATGTCAATATCAAGCAAATATATATATATGAAGTCTAGTTATAATATATATACTTTAAACTTAATATTAAATATAATGGATACATTTAATTGAATGATAAAACTTACTGATTGATCAAATCTTTCATATCACGTCGGTTATTTGGATCACCGTGCAAAGAATCCAAATAATAAACGGTCTCTTTAATTGGATCAATCACGAGCAACAACCAATGGCCCCTAATCAACATATTCAAAAGAAAAATTTTTAATTAGTTATGCCTACGTAACAAATTTTACAAAATAACAATGTGTCTTTAGTAGCTCACCCGGAGTTGTAAGGTGCAAGAAACAACTTCCCCTCCAGTGCACTAGCTATCATAGTATTTGCTATATATTGCGATTTGTCAACACGCTGCGTGGGAGTAATTGCTGCTCCCACAGATATATAATGTGGGCTAAGGAACCCGAATTTATTTTGTTTTTGTTCGGGGACCACGTGATTAACCCACAAACACCTACAATTGAGCATAAAATAAATTTGAGTAACAAAAATAAACATAGTTCAAATTAATGCAGTAAAATAATTTAATTAAAAGCTTACTTTTTATTAATTAATATTTAAAAACTTACTTGATGTAAGCAGTAATGATAGAGGCTCCTATCTGTTCTTTATGCACAAAGTCACCGATCTCCTCCCGCCCAATATATTCTGGAAAGGGGATATTGAAGATTTCCTCGGGTATGTCTATCCGGATAGTGTTATTAGTAGCCATCATCCCAAAGAACCATTCAAGAACTGCAAGTGAATTAGGGCGTAGAGCAGGAGGGTTGGCCACTAGAGAAGGAGGGTTGGCCACTAAAGGTGTATTTTTGACATGTGAGTGCTTCGTCATCTCTGATTTGCTTTTTCCGACTGATGATTTGGATTTTCCGAGAGACTATAAGCAAAAGAAAACAAAACGTGGGCGTTATCAATGAAAGTATATTTATTAACATTAAACAATTGTTATAATTTAATAATGACTAGCTATTAATAATTACGTACCGATGCATCACCGATAATCACAAGACTCTTAGGCCAAGCAACCATGTATCCCACAGCCTCAGATACTGTAAACGCTCCTTCATCATCGAGAGGGACTGGTAAGGGTGCAATATCTTCAATTGCAATGTCAATCGACACTTTCACGAGGTGGGAGGCTAATGGACATGTATGCAATGTTCTATCCTTTGGTTGATTGTACATTGTTCCTCTTGCCACCAAACGATAACACAGTGTACAAAGTGCTAATTGACACTGCACCACATCCTACATATATATATATATATATATATACCATTATATTAGAAAATGTTGTATAGCATACAGAAATATAGGATTGAAAGTTACATTATCACTAAACAATATGCTTTTCATTAATTACCTGAGGAAGGTCTTTCACTTCTGGGCAGCTATCTTTCAAAGAAACCACCTCTTCTGTATGTGGCTGCTGCGACCCAGACGCCCTATGCTGGTCAAACTCGCGTCGCAATTCGAATAGTGATTGAGTGAGCATTTGAACCGTGTCTTGCAAGCTATCAATCACCGTATTTTTTGAAGGCTTTGAATCCGAAAAGTAATCTTTTTGGGATACCCCAAAGTCTACACCCCTAACTCGACCCGGATGCTCCTTCTTTTTAAGAGCTATAGCCAGTATATCATTCCGGGTCTTCTCGGGTCCACTGTGGCTACCCTCCTGTGATAAGCTTTCCTGTAATAATACATTTAAAAAATACAAAAATTTGTTATTTTAAAATTATTTTTAAAAGAACATACAACACACTATATAACTAAAATTGCAAATAACTCACCATTGATTCCACTACTCTTTTAACATTGATATTATCAATCTTGTTCTGGCTGTCAGAATGTGCAACCCTCCACACTAGTGCTCGTGTCACCTCTGTGACATCTGACCCAGCATCCTTTCTTTTTTGCTTCTATGATAAGAAAATTTGTAAGGAAATAAATTTGATTAGAAAATTTGTAAGGAAATTTGATTAGAAATACAACTTGTAACGAACTACGTACCTCAATATACTCCACTTGAGCATATCCAAGACGTGATGCCCTGTAAGGATATTCAGGTTCCTTTGCTCTTTCCCGATTTTCCTTACGTAGTTGCTGTTCATTATATAATCAAGGCATTAATTAGTCAATGTATATAGTTTCAAATAAATTAAAATGAAACCATAAATTAAAATAAGTACCTGAAAAGCTTCACTTTGGCGTATTTCTACAAATTTTGTCCAATCTTCTTGAGATATACGATATTTTTCGGGTGGGCTTGAATTAATGTTCCCATCATCATCCTCTACCCAAATTCTGGTCAAGTAGCTCCTGTAGTTTCGAGCTAGCTTCCCAGCCTCGGCTAAGACGAACTTCTGTCTACTTTCGTCAATATCAAAGGCCAACTATAAAAAACAAAGAACAAAGTATATAAAAATGTTAATTTAGAGAAAAAAAAACTACATTTACCAGTTAATTATATAATAACTAACTTACAGCTATTTCATTCCAAATGGCATATTTTATTGCTGCAGGGATGCTGCGCCAATCACTGATAGTAATAGGGACCCTGTCACGAGCTATCACGCCAATGTAACCAACAAAAGTTTATTTATTTGGGTCAACTGGTTGACCATGCTCGTTCCAACCAACTTGTAGCTCTATGCCTTTACTTTTGGCCTATATTACTTTCTTCGTTGCTGTAATACCTGTCCGTATCTCACTTTCAACACTTGGGTTTGCAGCACCTCCAGAATCCATCTACAAGATTTCATAAGTGAAAATTCAAATATTTCAACAACAACAAACGCAAACAAATATATATGCATTAATCACATCATTAACCAGTTGGATCATATAAATCACATCAAAAAGTACAAAACTAAATATTGATAAGCTTACATTGGTGGTGGTCGTCGTGGTAGTGGCGGAGGAGAGGGTGACTGTGGTGGTATACGGTATCGACCTACAAAAGAAAAAAAAATACAGTAGTTAGTGTAACTCATTCACTAATATAATATTACAAGCGGGTTCAATATAATTTACACTTTAACTGCATACTTAACAAAAGAGTTCAAATAAGTTACTCATATAATTATCAAATAAGTTCAAATACCTTCCATCGTTTTCTTTTTGTCGCTGGTTTACTAATCTTTTGTGATCCCTCAGTACGACCATTTTGTTTAGTACGCCGACGAACAGATGGATTAATCCATATCCCTTCTTGGTGATCTTCTCGCATATACAATTCATCATCACTGATATCCAAGTCACCGTCACTATTTGTGGATTGTGAACCACCTAAGATAGGATTTCCTCCATCATCTTCATTATATAGGTCATCATCCTCAATACAAGTATTTTTGTTTGCCGATAAAACAATGGACCACCTCTTATCGACAGGATCGGTGACAAAAAACACTTGTTTAGCTTGAGATGCCAAAATGAAAGGTTCATCTTTGTATCCCACCTTTTCAAGGTCTACTCGAGTAAAACCTATTTCACTATCATCGACACCATTTTTATGGTCAACCCACCTACACCCAAATACAGGCACCCGAAACCAACTGTAATCCAGCTCCCATATACGTTCAATCACCCCATAATATGGTAAAGTGGCATAGATAGGGCTATTATCTTTCGCACTTGAGATATACATTGCTTCAGCTACAAGACTCACCCCACTATTCTGCATTGTACTCCTTTCATCTTGGTCTTTTGTATAAAATGTGACACCATTTATACGATAACCCGAATGACAAAATACGAATCTGCCCGGGCCCACCGACAACCGTGCCAATTTATCTGAAACTGAAAGTGAATTCTCATTTTGTTTCTCTTGAATACACTTTCGGAACCAATCGATAAAACTCTTGTTATGTTCTCTTGAAATCCAACTTTCATTTTTACTTGAATTTATTCTCCTAAGTTAGTCCTTGTGCTCTTCAACATATGGCTCAACCTCATCGGTGTTGTGGAGCACATATAGGTGTGCCTAATCCTTTTGTGTGCTAGAAACACTCACTAATTGCTTTCCAATTACGCTTTCTCCTTCTGTCCCCCCCCCCCCCAACAGGAGACTTTTGAAGCTCTGCAACGTTAGAATCATTCAGATATTCTGTGCAAAATGTAATAGCTTCATCAACTATGTACAGCTCAACAATGCAACCTTCCGGCCGGCTACGATTTTTCACATAGCCTTTTAATACCTTCATATAACGCTCAGCCGGATACATAGATTTCATAAAAACTGGTCCACAAAGTTGTGTCTCTCTAACCAAGTGAATAGGTAGGTGAGTCATTATATCAAAAAACGCGGGTGGGAAATACATCTCAAGCTCACACAAAGTGAGGACAAGTTGTTTCTGAAGTGCAGGCAATTGTTCAGGATCAAACATCTTGCTCCACATTGCTTTGAAGAAGAAACACAATCTAGTTATCGTTTCTCTCACCTTTTTTGGCAGAATGGCTCGTAAAGCAATTGGTAGCAAATGATCCATGATTACATGACAATCATGAGTCTTCATATGCTTTAGCTTCAAGTCCTTCATTGATACAAGACTGCTAATGTTCGAAGAATACCCTTCGGGAACTTTCACACCACAAAGAAACTCACATAATGTAATTTTTTCTTTTCTAGATAGCGTGTGAGCTGCTAGAGGTAAATAAGTACGTTTTCCCTTCATTGTTGGTGCCAATTTACCTCTTATCTTCATTTCAACTAAGTCCAACCTTGCCTTTACTCCATCTTTTGTCTTGCCGGGCACATTTAGAAGAGTACCAATGACACTATCAAATACATTTTTCTCAATAAGCATTATATCAAGAAAATGTCTAACATGTAAAGATTTCCAATACGGCAAATAAAAAAAAATTGACCTTTTTTTCCACCCAGTTTTTGCAAAGCCGCCTACAAAAGTCTTTCCGAACTTGATATCCAAGTCTTTTACATTCTCAAACACCTCTTCACCGGTCAAACACTTAGGAGCTCGACATTCTTCTATGCTCCCATTGAAAGCTTTCTTCCACCGACGATATCGATGTTCTTGATTCAACCATCTTCGATGCCCTTGGAATGCATATTTATGAGAGTGTGGGAGTCTATATTGATCTGTACTCTTGACACATATGGGGCATGCACATTGCCCATGTACACCATATCCCTCGAGATTAGCTCTTGCTGGAAAATCATTGATTGTACCAAACAACATAACTCTGAGATTGAAGCTCTCTTTTCTAAACCCATCATACACTTTAATAACGGTCTCCCACAACTCCTTCAAATCCTCAATTAAAGGGGCCAAGTAGACATCTATATCATTTCCAGGTTGTTTCGGCCCACAAATTAGTATAGGCATCATAATATGCTCTCGCTTCATGCATCGCGAAGGGGGTAGGTTGTAGATCATCAAAATCACCGGCCATGTACTATGTGAGCTACTTTGCAAGCCATGTGGGTTCATTCCATCTGTAGCCAATACAAGGCGTAAATTTCTTGGTTCTTCCCTAAATTCAGGGAAATCATTATCGATCTTTTTCCATTGAGGAGAATCTGAAGGATGTCTAATCTTGTTATCTTCAATCCCTTGTTCAAGCCTTCTATCAGCATACCATGTCAAGTCCTTGGCAAACGCTTCACTACTGTACATGCGTATAAATCTAGGTATTATGGGCAAATACCATGCTGTTTTGACAGGAGCAGATCTATTCTTCTTGTACCGTGAGGTGCCACATTTGGGACACACCATCAATGATGCATAGTCATTTCTAAACAAGATGCAATCATTGAAACAAGCATGTATCCTCTCATATCCCATGCCAATTGCAGTTAACATCTTCTTAGCCTCATAAGTACGATTAGGTAACACATTATCATCAGGTAACATACTTTTTAATAGACCAAGTAAGTCTGTGAAACTCTTATCACTCCTCCTATTGTTAGCTTTTAACCTGTAGAGGTTTAGGACTGCTTTCAATCTTGTGAAATTACTACCACTATACATGGGTGTCTTTGAATCACTTGTCAAATTGTCGAACATCTTGGGACAATTTCGCAAATCCTCCTCAATCACATTGGTCATCTCCTCCAAACGATCAGGCTCATAATCATCCATGTCAAAATCTACTGATCGATATGATGTATCACCCAAATCAGCTGAGGTGGCACTGCTTTCACCGTGTCTTGTCCATCGTGTGTAGCTTTTATCAATTCCATTACACACCAAATGATCTTCCAAGTCACGTGGCCTAATTCTCTTTCCAAAACAACAACGTAAACATGGACAACTAATCCTAGTCGGATCCGATGCATGCTCAACCGCAAAGTCGATGAATTCTTTCACCCCTTTCCCATATTGCTTCGATATACGATCCGCTACAATCCAACTTCGATCCATCTAAATTCTCAATTAATTAAATTAAATAATTTTAATATCAGTTGATAGTTAAATTAATTAAATAAATTTATTTTTAATTTATTTCACATTATTCTATAAAAAATTCGGCAGAGTAACGACGCAAATATTTCTACCAAGTTCTGGACTTAATCTTCTCAGTGGGTTGTAACCAACAGAAGTCAAATCTTACGATCCGCTAAAATCTCAACAGGGAAACGACGTAAAAAATACTACCAATTTCAACCACAACAAACCCAACACTCTAATCTTTCACCCACAACGAACACAAAATGATACAAAAATATTGATCTCCAGTTGGATCACATAAAACATCATATTTCCAGGGGAACAACTACAAATATTGATCACCAGTTGGATCACATAGATAACATAAAAAACTTCAAATAAAGCATCATATTATAAATATTGATCACCAATTGGATCCAAAAGCACATAAAACTACAAATAAATTAAAGCATCACGATATAAAATTTTTGGAGCTTCTCGGTTGTGCAGAAAGTTGTGCGCGTCTTCACGAGAAAATTCATAACTAATAGTAGAAATCTCGGATTCATGAACCGTTTTCTTCTTATGAAACTAGACACATAGGGCTATCCACACATATATCTCACATACTCAGTAGATGTCTAGAAAAAAGCATATTTGTATTCAAAGTTAGAGAAAAATCTGTCAATTTTCAAAACAGCTGTGCGCGTCTTCACGAGAAAATTGATAACTCATTGTGGAAAGCTCTGATTCATGAACCGTTTTCTTCTTATGAAACTAGACACATAGTTCTATCCACACATATATCTCACATACTCAGTAGATGTCTAGAAAAAAGCAGATTTGTATTCAAAGTTAGAGAAAAATCTGTCAATTTTCAAAACAGCTGTGCGCGTCTTCACGAGAAAATTCATAACTCATTGTGGAAAGCTCCGATTCATGAACCGTTTTATTCATATGAAACTAGACACATAGGGATATACATACATATATCGAACATACTCATGAGATGCCTAGAACAAATCATATTTGCATTCAAAGTTAGTAAAAAATCAACTAGAACATAATAACAAAAATCCACTATATAATTTATAAAACCCCAATTAACATAACATGATATATATAACAATAATTAACAAATTAACATATAACCTACATTATATACATCACAAAATCCTAATTAACATAACATTAATATATAACAAACAAGAAATTAACACATAACCTAAATTTAATATATACATAATATATATATATATAACATAACATATATAAACATATATATATATATACTTATAAAGAGAGAGACGAGGAGAGTGGTGGGTCACGGCGGCGGTGGCTGCTTGGGCGGCGGCGGCGGCGGTTTGGGGTGGTGGTGGAGGTGGTGGCGACGGGACGGGGGCGGTTTAGGTTAGCTTGAGAGTGAGAGAGAGAGTATAGAGAGAGAGAGAGTAGAGTATAGGGAGAGAGATCAAGTAGAGAGATAGAGAAAAATCAAATGGGGCGGCGGCGACGGCGGATTGTGGTGGAGACGGTGGCGGGGACGGTGGTGGAGAGTGAGAGATATAGTAGAGTAGAGAGAGAGAAAGTAGAGTAGAGAGTGAGAGATAGTAGAGTACTGAACCGCTATAACTGGCATAAACCGGTTAAAGCGGTTCATTCCCGAACCGCTATAAAAAAAAATAAAAAATTTTGTTCGCGCTATAATAGCGGTTTTTTATCGAACCGCTATAATAGGTTGGAACTATTACAGCGGTTCGATAAAAAACCGTTGTAATAGGTACCCGGTTAATATCCATTATAACGGTTCACTTATAAACCACTGTAATAAGTCTCTCCGCTCAGCGGTTTCCCAAAAACCGCTGTAAAATGTGCGCTGTAACAGGTCTTTTCTGTACTAGTGATGCGAAGCCGGATTAGGCAGATTTGCTGAGCTGGGGCAAGATGCGAAAAGCCGGGTTAGGCAGATTCGCTGAGCTGGGGCAAGATGCGAAAAGCCGAGTTAGGCAGATTCGCTGAGTCGGAGGCAAGATGCGAAGCCGGGTTAGGCAGATTCGCTGAGCTGGGGCAAGATGCGAAAAGTCGAGTTAGGCAGATTCGCTGAGTCGGAGGCAAGATACGAAGCCGGGTTAGGCAGATTCGCTGAGTCGGGGCAAGATGCGAAGCCGGGTTAGGCAGATTCGCTGAGTCAAGGCAGGATGCGGAGCCGAGGAGGCAGATTCGCGGAGCCGGGGTTTTGTTGGCGGATGGATCGGACATAGCTTGTGCAGTGGGAGCATAAGCAGATATGTGGGGGATCCGAGTTGCCATTGAAAAACCAAAGTATTGACGGATGGATCAAGACATAGCTCATGCAGTTGGCAAGGAGCAGATATGTTGGAAGATCCGAGATAGTCAACGAAAGTCTTTGGTGTAAGGGTGTCGAAAGACAGGTTAACCAAAGCGGGAAAGTCCTTGGTGTAAGGATGTCGAGAGACAGGTTGACCAAGGTGATTATCCTCTTGTGACGAGGATGGCAACGAAAGTTGCGGGGTTGTGAGACATGTTCCGGGTCTTGGGAGTAACCTATATCCGAGGTCAGTTGGACCAAGAAGGATAAGTCACGCTATTCAGGAGTTGGCTGATCACCAAAAGAATAGGGTAGTGGCGGAGGTTCAAAGAAGGGGAACATCGTTCACAATGTGAGTCTGTCAAGTGGGAGCACTAGGGACGGATTTGATCTCCAATGGGATTGGGGATGTGACGACTAGATTGAGGTTCACTTGGGAAAAGTGAAGGGACGAATGGAAGATATATTGAATGATCGGGATGAAGGGATTGTGTTTTCAACTTTGAGTTTGGTCTCCAAGTGGGAGATTGATGGGTATTAAGTGTGGAGACAAATCAAATGGATCAAAAGAAGAAGAAAGGAAAATTTCAGCACTGGACAAGGGTGCCGCGGCACAATTCAAGACCATGCCGCGGTACAGTGCCCGGGCACAAAATGGCAGATTTTCCCAAACACGGGTCTTGACACTTGTTCACGCGTTTTTGATGACTTGACACGTTTTGGACGCGTTTTTTCATCATGGTTGGACATATTTTGGTTCTTCTTTGCCTATATATATCTTCATGTTGTTGTGTAACATTTAATGCAAGAGTTGTATATCAAAAGACTAGATTTATACACACTCAAGTCTCTTGTAATTGCATCTCATACAAAGAAATAAACCTCTCTAGTATAGGTCCGTGGACGTAGGCATTCTTGGCCGAACCACGTATATCTTGTCTTGTCATTTTTCTCGCTTTGATTCTTGCTTTTAATTTTGTTTATGCGCGTTGATTCCTAACAGCAGCGTGCCTGTTTTTTCACAGGGAGGTTAATTGCTCTTTGTTTTTCTGTAGGGAATTTGTTGCTATATATATGGGTGTTTCACAAGGTGGAAGATTGCAACTTACCCTTATTATATTATTATTGTGGATAGCAATTAAGTCTTTCGCCATCAAAATATATATTATCAGAAAAAATCTAGGCTCTAGATTTTTTCTGATAATATATATTTTGATGACGAACGTGATTATTATTACATGAGAGTAGCAATATTACATGATTATATTCAACTCTATTATAATTTGTTAAATTAGAAAATATATGCAAGCTAAAATCCATACGCTTAATAGTGACAATCAACTGTTGTCCTCTCCTACCTCTTGGAGGAGAAAAGCCAGCAATTATAATTTAGTAAGACATAAAGACTTGTGGATTGCAGCTAATATTATGGATACAACCATGAAGACTAATATTATGGATAAAACCATGAAAGCTTATATGTTAGGATCCCAATTGTCATTACATATTGCAAGTTAGTTTTGATAATCACTCAGCTAGGTAATATATTTAGAATCCCAATGTTATGTATTATTTATTTCTTGAGATTTCTGTTAAGGACTATTTAGATACAACCAAAACAAAGTCATTGGTCGAAGTCCAAAGAACTTTGAAGAAACGTCATGAAATGAGTCAAAAGACCGAGGTGAAAAAAAAATTAGGATGGAGAATCAGCTAAAGGCGATACTTAGCCGATAAATAGTGGAAGATCCGGTGAAGCAACATCAGTTGACCACAACTAGGTGTTGGAAAATAATATTTTTTCGAATATTCACTACTACAAAAATACACTATTACAGCGGTTCCCAAGAAACCGCTGTAATAGGGTATTTTGGTTTTGACCTATTACAGCGGTTCACCCGAACCGCTGTAATAGGTCAATCTATTACAGCGGTTCACCAGAACCGCTGTAGAAAAAAACCAAAATAAAAAAAAAAAAAAATCCGAACCTATTACAGTGGTTCCCGCTTAACCGCTGTAATAGGTTCACCTAGTACAGCGGTTCGGTAACATAGTAAAAAAAAAGAAGGGAAAATGAGGTTGTTTTAAGGCTAGGGCCCCCCCCCCCTTCTCTCTCTCTCTCTCTCTCTCTCTCTCTCTCTCTCCACTCTCTCTAACTCACCCCCACCACCACCAACACCACTCGGATCCACTGCTGCCTCTCTCTCTCTCTCTCTCTTTCACTGACCGCCGCCGCCACACTTCGTCGTCGTCCGCCACTCGCCGCCGGTTACGTCTCTTTCTCTCTCTCTCTCTCTCTCTCTCTCTCTCTCTCTTTCTATATATATATACATATATATGTATATATTCTCTCTCTATATATATATATATAACTCTCTCTCTCTATATATATATATAGCACTGCCGCCGTTGTCCTGTCGCAGTCCCGCCGCCGCCACCTCCACCACCACAATTTGTGTAATTAAGTTTTTATATATATATATATATATTATATATTATAACTTATTATATATATAAACATATATATATATAACTAATTAATTATTACCAAATTCATTATACTAATTAATAATGTATAAAACATGATATAATATTATATTGTTGCATAAATGGATACTTTATGTCACGTATTTTTACACATTTTATGTTACGTATTAGTCTACATACTTTAGATTACGTATTTATATGCATGTGTTTACCTTAATACACACAATCCCACGTACATACATCAAACGTATATCGTACGTACACCCAATCAATATACTTATATGTGCATCACGTCATGCCACATCGTACACACACATATATAGAGTTTGTGCTATGTGTCTCGGGTTTGTGCTATAAATTGGAAATGTAACGGGTTTTAGCTATGTGTCTGTATTTATGCTGATTTGGGATAACTATTTTAGATAAATATGAGAAAAAATTTGTGGTATAAGTAATTCTTGAGATTTGCCCATTTTTGTGGAAATATTTGTACTTAGTTGCTGCAAATTTGATACTTTATTTGTAGTTTCATGTGATCCAACTGGTGATCAATATTTGTAGTTGTTGGAAATATAATGCTTTATGTGATCCAACTGGTGATCAATATTTATAACATGATACTTTATTTGTAGTTTTGTGTGATTTATGTGATCCAACTGGTGATCAATATTTGTAGTTGCTAGAAATATGATACTTTATGTGATCCAACTGGTGATCAATATTTTCGTGTAGTGAGATAGATATTTTGTGTTTGTTGTGGGTGAAAGATTAGAATGTTGGGTTTGTTGTGGTTGAAAGATACGAATTTTGTTGGTTGCAAGTTTGGGGGAAGATTATGTCGAGAATTTGGTAGAAATTTTTGCATCGTTACTTTGTCAAATTTTTTCTAAAATAATATAAAATAACTAAAATAATTTATTTAATTAAACTCAACTGATGTTAAAATTATTTAATTCAGTTAAGAATGAAGATGAATCGATGTTGGATTTTAGCGGATCATAAGATCCGAATTGTGTTGATTGCAGCCCACCCGGGGGAAGATTAAGTCGAGAACTTGGTAGAAATTTTTACGTCGTTACTCTGCCCATTTTTTTCTAGAATAATGGGAAATAAATTAAAATAAAAATTATTTAATTAATTCAACTATCAACTGATGTTAAAATTGTTTAATTTAATTAATTCAGAATCAAGATTGATCGAAGTTGGATTTTAGCGGATCATATGTCGGAACAGTATGAGAAAGGGGTGAAAGAGTTCATAAAGTTTGCGGTTGAGCATGCACCAGATCAAACTAGGATCACTTGCTCATGTTTACGTTGTTGTTTTGGAAAGATAATTAGTCCACGTGAGTTGGAAGATCATTTGGTGTGTAATGAAATTGATAAAAGCTATACACGTTGGATAAGACAAGGTGAAAGCAGTGTCACGTCAGATAATTTAAGTAGTACATCATATCCATCACAGGATTTCAACATGAATGATTATGAGCCTGATCGTTTAGATGAGATGACAAATGTGATTGAGGAGGATTTGCGAAATTGTCCTAAAAAATTTGACAATTTGGCAAGTGATTCAAAGACACCACTATATAGTGGTAGTAAATTCACAAGATTGAAAGCAATCCTAAACCTATACAAGTTATAAGCCAACAATGGGTGGAGTGATAAGAGTTTCACTGACTTACTTGGTCTATTAAAAAGCATGCTGCCGAGGATAATGTGTTACCTAATCGTACTTATGAGGCTACATGGATGTTAACCTCAATTGGCATGGGATATGAGAGGATACATGCATGTCTCACTGATTGCATATTGTTTAGAATTGACTATGCATCATTGAAGGCCTGTCCGAAATGAGGCACCTCACAGTACAAGAAGAATGGATCTGCTCCTGTCAAAACCATGTGATATTTGCCCATAATAACACGATTTAAGCGCTTGCACAGTAGTAAAGAGTTAGCAAAGGACTTGACATGGCATGCTGATAGAAGGTTTGAAGAAAGGATTGAAGATGACAAGATTCGACACCCCTGAGATTCTCCTCAATGGAAAAAGATTGATGATGATTTCCCTGAATTTAGTGAGCAATCAAGAATTCTACGCCTTGTATTGGCTACAGATGGCATGAACCCTCATGGCTTGCAAAGTAGCTCACATAGTACATGGCCGGTGATTTTGATGATCTACAACCTTCCCTCATCTCGATGCATGAAGCGAGAGCACATAATGATGCCTATACTCATTTCTGGGCCGAAATAACCTGGAAATGATATAGATATCTACTTGGCTCCTTTAATTGAGGATTTGAAGGTGTTGTGGGGGACCAGTATTCAAGTATATGACGGGTTCAGAAAAGAAAATTTTAATCTCAAAGTCATGTTATTTGGAACAATCAATGATTTTTCGGCAAGAGCAAACCTCGAGGGATATGGTGTACATGGACAATGTGGATGCCCTATATGTGTCAAGAGTACAGATCAATATCGATTGACACACTCTCAGAAATATGTATTCCAAGGGCATCACAGATGGCTAAATCGGAACCATCGATATCGTCAGTGGAAGAAAGCTTTCAATGGGAGCATAGAAGAAGGCGGAGCTCGTAAATGCTTGACTGGTGAAGAAGTGTTTGAGAATGTAAAAGACTTGGAGATCAAATTTGGAAAGACTTTTGCAGGTGGCCTTGCAAAAATTGGGTGGAAAAAAAGGTCAATTTTCTTTGAGTTGCCGTATTGAACGTCCTTACATGTTAGACATTTTCTTGATATTATGCATATTGAGAAAAATGTATTTGATAGTGTCATTGGTACACTTCTAAATGTGCCCGGAAAGACAAAAGATGGCGTAAAGGCAAGGTTACACTTGGTTGAAATGAAGATAAGAGAAAAATTGGCACCAATAAAGAAGGGGAAACATACTTATTTGCCTCCAGTAGCTCACACTCTATCCAGGAAAGAAAAAATTACATTGTATGAGTTTCTTAATGGAGTGAAAGTTCCAGAAGGGTATTCTTCAAATATTAGCAGTCTTGTATCAATGAAGGACAAGCTAAAGCACAAGAAGACTCATGATTGTCATTTAATCATGGATCATTTGTTACCAATTGCTATACGGGCCATTTTACCAAAAAAGGTGAGAGACACGATAACTAGATTGTGTTTCTTCTTCAAAGCAATGTGGAGCAAGGTGTTTGATCCTGAACAATTTCTTGCACTTTAGAAACAAATTGTCATCACTTTGTGTGAGCTTGAGATGTATTTTCCGCCTTCTTTTTTTGATATAATGACTCACCTACCTATTCACTTGGTTAAAGCGACCACAACTATGTGGACCGGCTTTTATGAGATCTATGTATCCGGCTGAGCATTATATGAAGGTATTGAAAGGCTACGTGAAAAATCGTAGTCGACCGGAAGGTTGCATTGAACGGTACATAGTTGATGAAGCCATTACATTTTGCACAGAGTATCTGGCAGATTCTAATGTTGCAGAGCTTCCGGAGTCTCATGTTGTGGGAAGGAGAACAAAAGGAAAAAGCGTAATTGGAAAGCAATTAGTTAGTGTTCATATTACACAAAGGGAGCAGGCACACCTATATGTGCTCCACAACACCGATGAGGTTGACCCATATGTTGAAGAGCATAAGAACCAACTTAGGAGATTCAATCCAATTAAAAATGAGAGATGGATTTCAAGAGAGCCTAACAAGAGTTTCATCGATTGGTTACGAAAGCATATTAAAGACAAACAGAAAGAGAATCCACTTTCAGTTTCAGATAAATTGACACGGCTGTCGATGGGTCGGGACAGACTAGTATTTCGTTATTCAGGTTATCGTATAAGTGGTCGCACATTCTATACAAAAGACCAAGATGAACAAAGTACAATGCAGAATAGTGGGGTGAGTCTTGTAGCTTAAGCAATGCATATCTCAAGTGCAAAAGATAATGACCCTATCTATGTCGATTCATCATATTATGGGGTGATTGAACGTATATGGGAGTTGGATTATAGTTGTTTCGGGTGCCTGTATTTGGGTGTAGGTGGGTTGACAATAAACATGGTGTCGATAATAGTGAAATAGGCTTCACTCGAGTAGACCTTGAAAGGGTGGGATACAAAGATGAACTTTTCCTTTTGGCATCACAAGCTAAGCAAGTGTTTTTTGTCACCGATCCTATTGATAAGAGGTGGTCCATTGTTTTATCAGCAAACAAAAATACTTGTATTGATGATGATTTTGAAGAAAGTGAAGATGATGGAGAAAATCCTATCTCATTAGGTGATTCACAATCAATTGGTAGTGACGATGACTTGGATATAAGTGATGATGAATTGTATATGTGACAAGATCACCACGAGGGGATATGGATTTATCCATCAGTTCGTCGGCGTACTAAAAAAAATGGTCGTACCGATGGGGAGCAAAAGATTGCTAAGCCAACGACAAAAGTAAAATGATGAAAGGTATTTGAAATTATTTCATAATTGTATGATACACTTATTTTTTGATCAGTATTTATACTTAGTTGCTAGAAATATGATGCTTTATGTGATCCAACTGGTGATCAATATTTATACTTAGTTGTTGGAAATATGTAGTGGCATTTGTAATTTTAATTACTTTTTTTTATGTGATCCAACTGGTGATCAATATTTGTAGTTGCTAGAAATATGATGCCTTATGTGATCCAACTGGTGATCAATATTTATACTTAGTTGCTGAAAATATGATGCTTCATTTGTATTTTTATGTGATTATGTGATCCAACTGGTGATCAATATTTGTAATTGTTGGGTTTGCTGTGGTAGCAAGTTTGGGGGAAGATTAAGTTGAGAACTTGGTACAAATTTTTGCGCCATTACTCTGCCAATTTTTTTCTAGAATAATGGGAATGAATCAACTTCTGTATTTATTACTTCTATTTTAAAATTATTATTGCCAAATGAATCTGCCAAATATATATGAATCTAACTTTTGTATTTTTTGGCTTTTGTAGGTCGATGGCTTCAGATCCTACTGGTAGTTTTCCTGAGGATGATGTATGTGGATCAGGTAGTTGTCATGAATAGGAGATACGGAGAGGTGTCACAGATATGAAAAAATTATCAATGCCAGAAGTAAAGGCATAAAGCTACCTATTGGTTGGAATGGTAGAGGCCAAGTAGTTGACCCAAACAAATCAGCATTTGTTGGTTATACAGGATTCTTAACTCGGCAGAAGGTGCTGATTACCATCAGTGATTGACGAAAATTTCCGTCACCTACAAAAAGAAACATTTGGGATGAAACAAAGGTAATTTGGATATTATCATATTTCTAATTGTTAATGTATTTTTTGTGGATTTAATTTTCTCTAAATTATAATTTCATATATACTTTGTTGTTTGTTTTTTGTAGTTGGCATTTGATATTGAAGAAAGTAGACAAAAGTACGTACTAGCAGAATCTGGGAAGCTAGCATGTAACTTCAGGAGCTACTTGAGTAGAGTGTGGTTGCGAGATGATGATGGGAACATTAATTACAACCCACCCTCACAATATGAGATACCTCAAGCCTAAGTGAAGAGTTTCAGGTAGCTAGTCATTTTAATTTACGGTTTCATTTGTTGGTTATTGCGTTTATATTTAACTAATAATTTGATTATGTAATAAACAAAAACTAAGTAGGGAAAATCAGGAAAGAGCAAAGGAACATGAATATCCTTACAGGAGATCACGTCTTCGACATGCTCTTGTTGAGCAAATTGAGGTACGTAATTCATTTAGCAGTGAATCCTTACAATTTTTTTAATAAACATTCCTTGTTAATAAATATATATTTTTTAATCAAAATATAGATGAATAGAAGAAGAGATGCGGGGTCCAATTGCACAGAGCTGACACGAGCACTCGTGTGGAGGATTACACATTCTGATAAATCAAATCAAATTGATAACGACAATGTTAGAAGAGTAGTGAATGAAATGGTGAGTTATTTGCAATTTTAGCTCTATAATGTGTTGTAAGTTTGTTTTGAAATACTATTGAAAGAACAAAGTTCACTAATTTTTTTATTTATTTTTGAAATGTATTATTACAGGAGAGCATTTCACAAGAGAGTACTAGCCATAGTGAAAATGAGAAGATTCGAGATGATCTATTGTCTAAAGCTCTTAAAAGGAAGGAGCATCCGGGTCACGTTAGGGGTATTGGCTTTGGGGTCTTACAAAGAGAGTACTTTACGGATCCAAAGCCTTCTAAAGAAATGGAGATGGAAAGCTTGAGAAACATGGTGAAGGACCTCTCCGAAACGATGTTTGACATGCAACGCTGGATTAATGATTTGGAAGCGCCTAAATCGCATCTGCCACATGAAGATGAGATGATTTCTTTGAAAGATAGCTGCCCAGAACCAGTTAAGATGCTTCCTGAGGTAATGATTTGAACTTGTTTATTGATCATGTAACTTGCAACTCTCTATTTCTGTAAATCACACAAGACTTTCTAATCTAATATTGTATGTATGTGTGTATATATATATATATATATATGTAGATTATCGTGCCATGTCAATTAGCACTTTCATTACCTTCATATCGTGTGGTGGCTAAAGGACAAATGTATAATCGAGTGAATATTGATAGAATACTTCACAACCGTCCATTAGCCACCAACTTTGTGAAAGTGCGCATTGACACTGCAGTTGAGGCGGATACACCCCTACCCGTCCCTATCAATGATGAAGTCCTCACCATTTGTATTGCTTTGGGTACCTATGTTGCTTGGCCAGTGAGTCTTGTCATTGTCACTGATGCACCGATATGTAATTAATAGCTAGTCATTAATAAATTATAACAATTGTTTAAGGTTACTAAATATACTTTGGTGTGTAACATTCACGTTTTATTTTCTTTGTTTAAATAGTCTCTTGGACCATTCAAATCATCTGGAAACCTGAAATCAGGGATGTCGAAGCACTCAGCTGTCAAACCAAAACCTCCAGTGGGCAAGCCTGCACGTGAAGGTGACAGATGTGCAGACCCTGAACTATCTGCACTCCCTAATGAGCTTTTATATATTGGGAAGTACATGAAGATGATGTCTATTATTGACCGTATCACTATAGACATCGAGGAAAGACTTATGAATTTAGCATTCCCCGAGTATATTGGGAAGGAGGAGATCTGTCACCTTCTACGTCAAGAAGAGATAGGAGCCTCTCTCATTTCAGTGTACATAAAGTAAGTTTTTTAATTATTTTATTGCATCTAAACTATGATTATTTTCGTTACTCGAAATTTGTTTTTTATGCTCAATTTAGGTGTTTGTGGGTTAAGTACGTGGTCCCCGAAGGGAAAGAAGCAAGTTTCAGGTTCCTTAGCCCACATTCCATATCTGCGGGAACAAGCGCGCAAATTCAACAAGTGCAATACATAGCACGTGCTATGATATAGAGTGCACAAATGAATAACTTATTTCTAGCACCTTACAACACCGGGTGAGCTACTAAAGACTCAACTTTAATTTGTAAAACTAGTTACGCAACACAAATTTTGAACATATCTTTTGAATGCTTTTTAGGGGGCATTGGGTGTTTCTTGCAATTGATCCATTTCAAGAGGTCGTTTACTATCTGGATTCTTTGCATGGTGAGTAGGATTACCCAGATGAGAGGACAAAAAAAATCAATCAGTAAGTTTTTCATTCAATCAATGTATCCATTATATTTAATATTTTTTTAAAGTGTATATATCTTCATTATTTCACATAATTGCTTGTTTTTGACATATTTTCTTGTTTTTCATATTTTTTTATAGGGCTGTGCACATATTTCGTGCAAATCGCAGCAACCATTCCAGAAATCCAAAAACAAGGCCTGTCCATGGATTAAAATAAAGGTTAGCATTTTCTAGTTTCAAGAGATTATATTTTCGTATAGAAGTTAGTGTTCTAATACAACTTAACTTTGATTACTTTTGTAGTGCCCCTGGCAGGCAAACGAGGTGGATTGTGGCTACTTCGTTGTGAGATTCATGAAAGAGTTATTAGCCACGGACAATCTATAATCCCAACAGCGGTATGCATAATCCTAATATATACTTAATTTTTATCCCTTTTGAAGTTATTAAACCTTTGGTAGGTAATTGAAACGTCATTTGAGTTTGCAATTAATCTCTATATATCTTGTAGTGCTTTCATGATTCTCAATCGTTCTATACTCAAGAGCAAATTGTTGAAGTACACTGCGAAGTGGCACATTACACTTTCTTAGCAGCTCCTTAGAAATTTGGTAATGTATTTTTTGTACATTGTGACTTGTTGTAAATTGTGATTTGATTTATTGTATTTTAATTGTGAGTAATTTAATTAGTTGATTGTAAATTAACACGTGATCATTTGTTGGATATTATAAAATTTTGTTGTTGGAGGAAAGAATTGGTAATATTGAAGTTTGGAGTTTTTGGTGTTTATGTTGAATATGTTTTACTGTGCAGCTGGAATTTGTTGTGTTGGTTTATTCAATATTACTGTACAGAAATATTATTGTAAGAGGGTGCAAAATTAAAAAATAAAATAAAATCTGAGACCCTATTACAGCGGTTCTAATCTGAACAGCTGTAATAGGTATTAAAAAAATAAAAATAAATTGTACCCTAATACAGCGGTTCCAGACTGAACTGGTGTAATAGGGTTCAAAATTTTAATTAAAAAATAAAATAAAAACCTTATTACAGCGGTTCAGGCTGGAACCGCGGTAATAGGGTATCCCTGTTACAGTGGTTTCAGCCTAAATCGCTGTAATTAGGGGACCTATTACAGCGGTTCAAAAATGTTGTAATAGGTGTAAGCCATATTACAGCATTGCCTATTACAATGGTTAAAACAGCTCTAATAGGTGCAAAAAAACTGCTGTAATAGGCCTTTCTGTAGTATTGTATTACAAAAACAATGAAAAAAGTAAAGTTTCCAATTTTATTTGTTTGCTTGAGTCACAGGAATTGTCAAATTTAATTAAAATAATTTAATGAAATCAATCAACCGTTGGACATGCCTAGCTAGCATTTAGTTTCGTCATTTATATTTCCTTAAAATTTACCTTGGTCGACTTTCACGTGTGGAAAGATTTGTATAAATATCCCCCATCTCATTCTCTTTTTAGACAACCAGAAGCAAAATCCTTCTTCTTATCTATTTTTAGACAGCCAGAAGCTAAATCCTTCTTCTTATCTATTTTTAGACAGCCAGAACCTAAATCCTTCTTCTTATCTATTTTTAGACAGCCAGAAGCTAAATCCTTCTTCTTGTCTCAAATTCTCAATTCAATACAGCCCACTATTGCTCTATATATACCCCTTGAGTTGTCGGTGAAGCAAGCCATAAACTTCTCTAATTCATTTGATATCAATGATGCATAGACACAGGACACGGATACGGAGAAGGGCAGGGAACACATCAATTCTGCAAAGATTAGGATACGACGCGACTCAGACACGGCCCATAATATACATACATTATACATAGACTAACGGAAAAAATTACATAAAATAAGAAGTGTTGTTCATATTTCTGTAAAATTTCATTGTAACTAAATAATAATAATATTGTAGAATAAAAGACTAAATAGCCTAATTAAAATCATAAAATGTCATAATTAGGGTCTAAAATTGGGGAACTAGAAAATATCTTGGTAGCCCACAATTGAGAGACGGGTGGCTGGTACCTTACCTTCAGTTGCCAGCAGCGGCGACAATGTATCTTTTCTGGTGGGAGCTAGTGATTTGAGAGAATTGAGTGCATAAAGGAGCAGGTGATTTCAGAATTTGAGAGGTTTAACTCTGTGAAAGAAGCAAGCATATGTTACGGTGAGAGAAATATTTCCTCAATTTTTTTTGTTTTGGCCCCTAAACTTTTTTAAATTCCAAAATAAGCCCTGTTGTGTCCTAAATGTGTCTGTGGTGTGTCCTTGTCCCACACATGTCCAACCCACGGGATGATTTTTGGAGTGTCCATGCATCATAGTTTGATATCAATTTTCTATCTCTAGCCATATGTCCCTTCGGAGAGAACAAAGCAAGAGTTGTTCTATTGAAATCTCACCACCTCCCGTCCACGTGTAGTGTGAAAGGACTATTGAACTCTGGGGGTTGACTGTCAATGACCTTTTACACTGAGTCTTTGGCTTCGAGGGGTGGAAATCCTACCTTTTAGGACAATACTTTGCACGCCTCTACCAAATTCGATAAGTTTTCTTAATCTATATCACTTAACTTATTGTGCTTGTCTAATTTTTATCTTTAATTTTATTGATATAATTGTGAATCATCTTTAATATTTCCAACAATCTAAAACGTAGAACGAAATTGTAAGTAGCAACTTCTATTTAAAATGCAATTTTGGCCAACAATGAAAAAAATACAACATGACATTCTTTAATTCTTATAACATATTAATATCTCACCAGTGCTTTCTAATTTTTATTTTCAAGCAACTAGGCTTTTACTTTTATTATATTTTGACAGTTATACTAACAGTTTTTTAGAGATAAATCCCTAATTCAATGTTCAATTTTGTGATCAGTCCCCACCACTAATTTAGAAGTCTGCACTCCCTAGTTGTAAATGCATTTTAGGATTTACTCCCTACCCACCTAAGAAGACAAAAATGCCCCTCAATAATTGGATTTCCCTACCCACCTTCTGCTCCAGAATTCATTTCCGCACCCTCTGCGTCTTCTGCTCCAAATTCATTTCCGCACCCTCTGCGTCTTCTGCTCCGACTTCATTTCCACATTTCCATCCACCTGCGTCTTCCGCTCCAACTTCAATTTGGCCGCTGAAGTCACACCCCTCCTCAATCTCCTTCATAAATTCGCCCAATCTCTCTCATAAGTTCATCCCCATCTTCCCAAATCCTTTCGTATTGGTGAACCGAAAGGTCCACCGAGCACTAAAAAACTGTTTAAGCATTCGTTAAACCACCGTATGTTGCGCCCCCGCACCGCCGTATCACCTTCAAACCCATAGACGAAAGTCGGAGCAATCATCGGCGAAGACGACCACAAAAATAACAGCGATTTGGTTCCATCACCAGAAGCTCCGTCGGTGAAAATTAGTTCAAAAAAAGAGAAATGTCTTTTAGGGACCGTCAAATTCAACGATGAGTTACACGTCCTGTCCATTAGAGAGAGTATGACCTTGGATGGATTATATGATAATCTGACAAGAAGGTGGGTGGCAATTAATTACGAATCGGTGGTTGTGAAGTACATCTGTCCCCTGTACAAGCTTAACGTAGCTCTGAATGATGAGAAGAACTTCAACAATTTGCGTCGACTACACAACGTCCTAGATGTGGACGT
The DNA here is from genome assembly GCA_019426215.1 of Buddleja alternifolia. Classification (NCBI taxonomy): domain Eukaryota; kingdom Viridiplantae; phylum Streptophyta; class Magnoliopsida; order Lamiales; family Scrophulariaceae; genus Buddleja; species Buddleja alternifolia. The sequence continues at coordinate 93,230 of WHWC01000280.1, forward strand.
GGTGGATATGTCCGTGTTTCGCAAAAGATCACCGGGGCCAAGGAGGTGCTTCCATTAGGTAGTTTACATACACATTTTGATGCCTTAACATAGTGTATTTGTCACCTTTAACATACATCATGCTCAAGTTAAACATACTTCATCTTGACATCAGCAATACTTAGTGTAGACAATAAAATTATTTCATGTTCTCTTTACAAATATTTCACTTTACACGTACGTTATGATCTCCTTAAAAATAATTCATTTTCTTATTAGCAATATTTCATGTTCCTTTAAACTTACTAACTTCATATGTGCTTAAACATACTCCATGGTCGTTGTAACAATACCACATTTGTGCTTTAAACATACTTCATTATCACTATAACAATACTGCATTTGTGCTCATGATTGCTGTAACAGTACTTTCTAAATGTAGTTGTTCTCATGTGTTGATGGTAGTTAAAATGTAATTGTTCTTCATGTAGGGACCCAGTACGGTATAGAACCATTATACTGGCTTTTCCAATGGAGATTGGAAGTGCTGCTTTTGAATGCACTCTCTATTTGGAAAAGCCAATATAGTAATTTTGTATCCCACAAGGCCCCATACGTGAGGACACTTGTAGTTTGACTCCTTTTACCTTCTAGGAAACAGGAAAAAATGTGATCTAACATACGTTTTATCTCCTTGTTATTGAAGTATGTCCTTCACACACATTTTAAAAGGTGTTTTAAATGTAGTTGTTCTTCATTACACTGGCTTTTCCCGTGGAATCTGCAAGTGCTTCTTTTGAATGCAAACTCAATGTGGAAGAGCCAGTATAGTGATTTTATATCCCACAAGACCCTTACATGAAGACACTTGTAGTTTAATGCCTTTTACCTTTTAAGACACGAGAAAAAGCGTGATCTAACTTACGTTTATCTCCCTGTTATTGAAGTGTGTCCTTCACATACATTTTAAAAGTTGTTTTAAATGTGAAATGTAGTTGTTCTTCACGTAGGGACCTAGTGTGATGTAGAACCATTACACTGGCTTTTTAACTTCTATTTACACTGTCATTTTGCTTGTTGTTGATATTTTCTTTTTCTATTTTTTTCTTCTTGTAGTTTGTATTAAAAATGTGTTTTCCTCCTTGTGAACATTTCTAAGGCAGAGCATATCATGACATTGCCCCCTCCTTTAGATCAGTATTGTCCGTAAGACTGAAGGTGTGGAAACTGTCGAATGATGGTAGAGTAGTCTTCCCAGGTGGCTTCAGATTCCGGTAAGTGAGACCAATGAACAAGGACTTAAGTGATGGCGGAGTTGTTACGCTTGGCGAGGCGGCGGGCAAGGATCTTGATAGGTTGGAGTAAGACCTTGCCATCTTCATCAAAAGGTGGAAGAGTGGAAGTGATGCGATCAGTGGAGCCAATGTGACATTTTAACAAACAGACATGAAATACGGGGTGTAGAAGAGCAGATGGTGGAAGTTGAAGCTTGTAGGCGATGTCGCCCACACGTTGAATAATGAGAAAAGGCCCAGCAAACTTGGGGCTGAGTTTCCAAAGTTTGCTCTTCCGAATGGAGTGTTGGCGATAGGGTTTAGGCTTGAGGTATACCCAATCACCAATACTAAAGTGATTGTCAGAACGATGTTTATCATGGAAATACTTCATACGTTGTTGAGCCAAAGACAATGAAGATTTAAGATGATCCTAAATATTGCGGCGATCCTGTAGAAGATGTTCTACCCCAACCACCGAGCTTTGAAAATCTGAGACGATTGAGATGTGAGATGGTTTGTACCCATATAGTTCTTCAAAAGGTGTCATGGCAATGGCGGTGTGGTAATTACTGTTGTACCACCACTCAGCTTTGGCCAACCAACGAATCCAAGACTTAGGTGAAGTCCCACACATGCAGCGCAGATAAGTTTCCAAACATTGGTTGACGTGTTCCGTTTGACCGTCCGTTTGTGGATGATAGGCAGTGCTGAAGTATGTTGAACTCCTAAGGTGGTAAAGAGCTCCTTCCAAAAATTACTAACAAAGATCTTTTCGCGGTCCGTGACAATACTGGCTGGAAGGCCATGCAATTTGTAAACCTGTTCAAGAAAAATCAAAGACAAACTAGAAGCAGAAAAAGGGTGAGAAAGAAGAAGGAAATAGGGGTATTTGGTGAATCTATCCACGATCACCCAGATCACAGTCATGCCCCCAGAATTAGGAAGTTGTTCAATGAAATCCATGGTAAGCTGTAACCAAGCCCGATCCGGTATTGGAAGAGGTTGAAAGAGACCAGCTTGCTTGGATCTGTCATGCTTGCACTGCTGACAAATAATACACTGAGATACCACCCTTTTGACTAAATCCTTGAGGTAGGGCCAAAGGAAAGTAGATTGAGTGCACTGAAAAGTGGCCTGAATCCCTGAATGACACCCACAGCTAGAAGAATGCATATAATTCACAATTGTTTGCAGTAAGGTGGTCGTGCAACCAACAAAAAGCTCGCCTTTATATCTTAAGAGACCCCTAGTGTAAGAGAAAAAAGAGACAGCAAAAGGAGTTAAAGTGCATTCTGCAATGCCAACTTGAGCTAGGGAATCTCCCTCATAGCTGGAGAGAATTTCTTGTGTCCAAAGTGGCTGTAAAAGTGTGAGGGCAGAACAAGCTCCCACATCAACATCCCTTCGAGAGAGCGCAACTGCGACTTTGTTTTCAACACCTTTCTTATACTCAATAATATATGTGTAACCCAACATCTTACTCATGTATTTGTGTGGAAGAGGAGTGGATATTTTTTGTTGGAGAAAGTACTTAAGGCTATGTTGTTCGGTTCGAATGGTAAATTCCCCTTGTAACAAATAAGATCTCCACTTGTCGATAGCCAAAATGATAGCCATGAATTCTTTCACATAGACTGAAAGTCCTAAATTCTTTAGACCCAATGCTTTACTGATGTAGGCTAGGGGTGCTTATCTTGTATTAACACAACCCCAAGTCCGGAATAGCAGGCGTCTATCTCCACAGTAAACCGCTTACTGAAATCAGGAAGTTGGAGGACTGGTGCCGTACACATTGCTTATTTAAGGTGATCGAATGTTTGGGTAGCTGCATCTGTCCATTTGAACAGCCCTTTCTTAGTCAAATCAGTCAAAGGCTTTGCAATGATACCATAGTGCCGTATGAACTTCCTGTAATAGCCAGTCAGGCCAAGAAAACCTCTAAGGGCCTTGATATTTTTTGGAATAGGCCGTGCTTGCATACCCTTAATCTTTTCGGGATCTGTAGCTACCCCGTCGGCATCTATATTTTTCTGTCCAAAAGCACATTTAGAAGCCTTAGTAAACAGCTGATGAGTCCTTAATTTATCAAACACAGTTTTAAATGATGCTTATGCAACTCCATATCTAAACTGTAGATGAGGATGTCATCAAAAAAGACCAATACAAAATCCCTTAATTCATCTCAAAAAACATCATTCATTAAGGATTGAAAACTCTTGGGAGCATTAGTCAACCCAAAGGGCATGACTTTGAATTCATATAAACCAGAGACAGTGGCTAAGGCCGTTTTGGGTATATCAGCTTTAGACATCTTAATTTGGTGATAACCCGCCCTGAGATCCACTTTTGAAAAAACTCTTGCCCCCCCCCCCCCAAGTTCATCCAGTAAATCTTCAATAACTGGAATGCGATAACTATCTTTGATAGTGAGTGAGTTAAGTTTTCTGTAATCAATACAAAATCTCCAAGTGCCGTCTTTTTTTTTTACAAGGAGCACTGGAGAGGAGAAAAGACTGTTACTAGGTTGGATCACTCTGCTGTGAAGCATTTCCTTTACTAATTTTCAATCTTCATTCTCTGAATGTATGGGTACCTATAAAGATGGAGTTTGAATGGTTCAGTGCCAGTTTTGAGGGGAATCTTATGATCATGTTTCCTCACAGATGGCAGTCCTTTTGGCTCCATGAAGATATCTTCATATTCATACAGTATAGGTTGCAGTTCCTTAGCACTTTGGCACTTAATGAGTTGAAGATCCTCTCCCCCTGTCCTGAAGAAATCATACACAAGCAGCCAAAGAGTGTGCCCTTACGCTTTTTAAACATTTTCTGAAAAGCTTTCCGAGTAATCATTCTTAATGTCATTTGATAAGAGTCATTTTTACGTGTTTTTAAGCCCGTTGTGTTTATGTTTTAGGTTCATTTATCACTTGATTCTTGCCACATTTGCGTTTAATCCGTGTGTGAAGTGATTTCAGGTTGTAAATGGATGCAAACGAAGAAAGGGCGGAAAAACGACGTATAAAACAAGTTCATGCCAAGATGCTTCGCACCTACACACCCAAGCGCAGCCACAATCACGCATAATCGCATAATGAGCTCAAGTTACGCATAATCCCAAAAAAGCAAGAAATGAGCTCAAGTTACGCATAATCGCGCCTAGGTGCGATTTTACCACGCCTGGGCGCGATATCTGCCACATCTTCCACGTTTGAACGCCATTTCGTTCTGTTTCAAGACCAAATTTGAGAACATTTCCTTCCACAAAGTTGTAGATATATGTCTTATCTTTACGGGAAAACTTGAATCACTCAAATCGGAGGTCTGTGGAGAAAGTTATGAGGAAAACACGATTTCTGCGCTAAAAAGCAAGAAAACGGTTCCGTGTTCGTCTGTGGCGCCCAGGCGCCACTTTCTCAAGCCTAGGCGCCACCACCACCACGCCTAGGCGCCATTATGCGCGCCTGGGCACCCCGCAACTTATTCCCCAAGTCATTTGTGCCACGTAGGCCGCGCGTAGGCGCCGATTTGGCCGCACCTAGGCGCCGATATAACCAAATTTCAGTTCTATAAAGCTAAATTTTCAGCACATTAAAAGGGGGTTCGAATTCTAAGTGAATTTTGGGGATTTCTTGGGATTGGGACCTCACTTTTCATCACTTTAGAAGAGCAAAAGAGAAGGAAAAGAAGAAATTCAAGCCTCCAATTAAAGATTCGATCATCAATTCAACATAGGGAGTTTCTTAGCTTTAGATTCATCTTTGTCTATGAACATGGATCTTATGCTTAGCTTTTTCCTTATGCATTTTATGAGCTAAATTGTTGAACTAGGGCCATGAGAAGGCCATGTTGTTAGTATTGTGATAATAAGATTGTTTTCCATTTCAATTCATATATTGCTATGTGTTGTGATTTTGTGGTTGAATGCCTTACATATGCTTGATCACCATGTGTTTGATATCATGCCTAGGTGAATTATTCGAGAGAAAGTTGACTTAGGGTGCAAGAATTTCACAACATCACCGACCAAATAGGAATTGCCCTAGACATAGGTAAAGATTCCCGGGTGAAGTCGTTCGATTTTAATCGAGAAAGCTCTAGTTCTTTAATGCATGCTTAGTGGTTAGATTTTCGGGTAGACATACTTAGGAAACCACCAATTAAGTATAGGAGTGTATCACGAGACATCGGTTATTCTTTACCTTAGGAGCTTTCACCATAGCAATGTATGTCTAATGAATTGGTAATGATCTTAGGATAGCAATACGCAACATGTGCCTGAACATGAGCCTTAGTCACCTCTCCACCTTGGAAGTTTAATCTCTCTTTACTTTCGCTTTAGCTTATTCTACTTTCCTTTTTAGTTAAATCTCTAATTTACTTTCTTTTGGTATCGAAAATCATAAACTAGAATTAAAGTCTCTGTGGTTCGACAACCCGGACTTACCGTCCACACTTATTACTACACACGACTAGTATACTTTCTATCAAGCACGTTAGCTTCTAGCGTGCCATCATTTCTTGTTGGATGCCTTGTAGTGTTATCCTTTTCCCCTGCTGATTAAAGCGAATTTTTTGTCCTTCAAAATCAAAAGTAATTGGCCCTAATTTTCGCAATATATCCACTCCAATAACCATGTCACACCATCCCAGGTTTAGTATCCAAACTGATGAGTTGAACTTGTACCCCCCCCCCCCCCATTTCCCATTTGAAATCTATGCACCTGGAATTACACTCGATCCTTCCTCCATCCGCCACTGTCACTAAGAGGGGATTTGTATACTCAAGTTCACACTTCAGTTTTCTTGTTGTGCTAGGGTCTAGAAAACTATGAGTGCTTCCCATGTCAACTAATATGGATAAGGAATTATTTCCAACCTTCCCTAGGAGCTTAATGGTGTTTGGGGTGACATGTCCTGCCAAGGCATGAACTGAGATGTACAACACATCTTCAAGTCCTTCCTCCTCTACCTCTGCCTCATCTATGATAACTTCGTCATATTCCTCTCCAATAATCACAAATAACCTCTTACATTTATGTCCAATACCATATACTTCGTCACAATTAAAACACAACCCTTTCTTTCTTCTAACCTCCATTTCCTCAGGTGTGAGTCTTTTAATTGGTGGATACCTTTCAGTTGGAGGAGGTGTGGCTCTTCTAAATTGATTACCGTCTAAGTGGTTCCCCTTCCAGTTCCCCTTACTATTATTGGTAAAGATTGGCCTGCCTTGTAACCTTCCCCCATTACTCATCACTTCTAGCAATTTCTCTTGTTTCCTAGCCAAGTGCATGGCTTGTGATAGGCTGTTAGGACATAACATCTCAACCATTTGGCTTATTTTTTCCTTAAGGCCACTCACAAAGCTTTTTACAAAGTAATCCTCCGATAAGGTCCGATTCATAGTCGACATGAATGGCTTTAGTTCGTCAAAAAGCTCAATATAGTCACTCACAGTTCCTAATTGCTTAAGTTTGTTAAACTGTCCAACAGGACTAATTCCTCCTGATGCAGCAAACTGTTCTATCACTAGATCACAGAACCTATCCCATCCCATAGCCTCCCTACCTTCGACGTAATCAAGATACCAATTGTCAGCCTTACCTTCCATACGAATAGCTACAGTTAGGATTTTTTCCATATCACTCATGTTATTAAATGAGAAGAACTTTTCACACTTTCGTATCCATTTTCTCAGACCCTCTCCAGCAAACTTCGAAAATTCTAACTTTAAGGCTCGATTGTTGGTTAGCGTACAATTTTCAACATTCCAAGTATTTGGAGAAGGCATAAGGAAGTTGGAGTCATCTTTAGATCGATTGGCTGGATGTGGTGGTGGAGTGTGAGCTACATTCGCAGATTCTTTTCCCTTCGCATTCGTCAAATTTTTCAACAATTCCTCAAATTTTCTGTTCATTGATTCCTCAATCCTAATTGACATTTCATCCATTTGTTTCTTGATTAGGAGCTGTACAGATTTGACACAATATACTTTTTAGGGCATAATCTGGACGGTCCACGCGTCATCATTGGAGGGCTGAAAATCCCCCGAAAACGGGTTGGGTCTCCTAGGGAGGATCCGCGCTAATTTGAACACGGATCCTTGGTTCCTTTGTAATATTAATGGGCTGCATGGGGTGTTTTGGCCCTTTTGTAATTGTGGGGTAAAATACTCCACATCACAGGAAAAATTGCATTTTTGGTACAGTAATGTGGCCTGTACGTTTTTTTGGTACATTAATATAGGGGGATAGAAATTTGGGTACACTGTTGGGCCAAAAATTGGCAATTTCAGTACATATTGCTGACGTGGCCGCTGGAAAATGTCAAAATTGGGGATTTTCCAAAATGGAGGGAAAATTGATGACCTGACGCTAGAAATTGCTGATGTGGTCACCAAGTGGGCAATGAATTAATGATGTGGCCGGCCATGTGTCACTTATGTGGATTAAAATGCAATTTAACACAAATATTGAGGGCATTTTTGTCATTTTTCATCCACCGTTTTATCTCTCTCTACTTCATCTTCTTCACCAAAACACACCCCCCCCCCACACACACATATAAACAGACACACACACACGCATATACATATATATATGTATGTATATAGGCTCTCTCACACACACACACATATATAAACAAACACACACACACACGCATATACACATATATGTATGTATATAGAATCACACACATATATACACACACCCAAATTGAATTTTAGAATGGTGAATTTCGAAATGAGTTTATGGGTATAAACCCATAAATTTCAGAATGGTGAATTTCAGATTTGGAATTTCAATTTTGATGGGTTTATGAGTATAAAAATGATGAATTTTAGAATTGGTGGGTTGGTGGTGGACGGACGGCGGCGGGCATGGTGAGGGTATGGTGAAGAAGAAGATGGGTTAATTAATTTAATTAAGGTTTAGGGATTTAATTAAAATTAGGGATTTATTACGGGATTTAATTAAAATTAATTTTGTTAAATTTTAATTAAAATATTATTTTGCCCCTAAAAATTTCGGCAGCCACATCAGCAATTTCAGTACACGTCATCAATTTTCCTTCCAATTTTGAAAAATCCCCAATTTTGACATTTTCCGACGGCCACGTCAGCAATTTCCGGCCCCACGTCAACAATTTTCGGTGATATGTACTGAAATTGCCAATTTTTGGCCCAATAGTGTACCCAAACTGCTACCCCCATATTAATGTACCAAAAAAATGTGCAAACTACATTATTGTACCAAAAATGCAATTTTTCCCCACATCACATACCAAATTGATGCTTTTGTAAGAAAGGAAAGCATACCCGGAACACTGTTTTAGCTCCCCGGACATATTGCAAATGTCTCGTTACAGGTGTGGTGTCTATGGTTTCCCCTCATGCCACGAGGCCTGATCTCACCCACATGAAGTGAAGCACAAGGAACTGCTCCTCCAGCAAATTAAATGTCCACATTGTTAACACTATCCATGCCTAGAAGTTTCAATATGATGGTTTATGAATACAATGTTGAGCATATACTGGTTTACCGTTTAAAATGGAATTATATAAAACGTTTAATTCCTGAACTCCGACGACACTTGAACAAGGAATGACCCTTCAGGATAGCATCATGGAATCCCAAAAACAACTCCTTACACTTACTGGGAACAATTTCCAAATTGTGGAGCTGATTTTTGTAATAATTAATTTTTGTAAAAGTTAATTTTGAGAGAATAGTTTTCATTAAATTAAAGTGTGCCAAAAGCTCTTTGCAAATAGTTGATTTACCATACGCAAATTATTGCATATGGCGTATCACATTTGTTGTTCAAACTTCAAACGTGTTCGAAAATCAAAGTTGACCATAGGTGGTCATTTAGCTAGTGCGATCTGGCTTCTTGAGCATACAGCTCCCAGGCACGACATTATTTTGGAAAAATTGCATTTTTGGTACACTAACGTGGTCTGCACGTTTTTTTGATACACTAATATGGGGGTAGCAATTTGAGTAAATAATTGGTCAAAAAATTGGCAATTTCAGTAGATATCGCCAGAAATTGCTGATGTGGCCGTCGGAAAATGTCAAAATTGAGCATTTTCCAAAATGGAGGGAAAATTGATGACGTGGCTACCAAGTGGACAATGAATTAATGACATTGCGGCCAATTGGACAAAGTTTAAGTTTTTTGTTATTTGGGAGGTTTGAACCTTTGATTTTTGAGCTAAAAATTATTAGCTCCACCACTACACCACATGCCACAACTTGTTCTTTTTAGCTTTTTATGTATTTATAACATTACCTCAATCTATGACTTATCAATATTATTCTGCAAATTAATTTTGCTTTTAACATAAGACTGTAACTTTAATGATATTATAATAAAATATATTGCAAAATCTTAGAATAAATAAAATATATTAAAAATACAGATACATATAAATATTTAAAAAGCAAACATATTTAAGTAGTAGAGAGTTTACAAAATTAATATTTTAAATATATATTCATTGTTAATAATAATAATAATATATATTAATATACTTGAATTAATAAATTTTTATATAAATTAATCTTCTAAATATGTTTTTCAATGTTATTTTCTAGGAAGATATTATTTTTCAAGAAATTTTTTATATCTAACATAATTTTTTAAATAAGATTGACGTATATTTTTGGATATAATTTCTCCATAATTATATAATATCCATATATGTGATAATTGAAATAAATGTATATTTTATGATAAATTTGAGATAAAATAATTATATACTCGAAATATAAAATTTCTCATTTTGTACATGGATTATTAATTATATCTTTTAGTGTATATATGATTATAGTAATTATATATATATATATTAGTATAGATATTTTTATATAAAATACTAATAATGACATATTACTAAGGGATATAACAAAATAATGGTATAAGTAACTAAACTAAAGCCAATTATTACAAGTTATGGCATGTGGTGGAATCGTAGAAGAGCTAAATTTTAGCTCAAAGGTCACGTGTTCAAACCTCCCAAATAGCAAAATTTTTTAACTATTGTCCACTTGACTGCCATGTCATCAATCTATTGTCCACTTGGCTACCGCATCATCAAATTTTTCCTCCAATTGTGAAAAATCCCCAATTTTAACTTTTTCCAGCGGCCACATCAGCAATTTCTGGAGCCACGGCAGCAATTTATGGCGATATGTATTAAAATTGCCGATTTTTTGATCAATAATGTACCAAAATTGTTAACCCATATTAGTGTATCAAAAAAACGTGCAAGACACGTTAGGTTACCAAAAATGCAATTTTTCCACATTATTTTTCTTAATGAATAGAATTTGGCATAATAACCAAATTGTATTTATATGGAACCAGAAGTTTATTAACAATAAAAACCTTAAAAAAATTAAGAACCAGAAGTTATATGCATACGAGGCAGCGGCGATCGACAGTTAGAAAAGACGGCGGCGATTGACATCTGAAAGAATCGACAACGATCAAGAGCTCTAAGAGATGCATCGATTGACAGCTAGAAAAGACGATAGCGATCGTGATTTGTAAGAGACGGCGGCGATCAATCTCTTTAAGAGGCGGCGGCGATCGGGAGTTGGAAGAGACGGCGAGATCTGAAAGCTGTAATTCTGATTTTGAAGAGTTTTGACATTGTACTTTTTTTTTGCTGGTGGTGGCTGGTGCGTCCTCTGAAATCGGAGAATCGAACGGAGTTGGTGACTGGTGGTGCCTGGCTGTGCGGCGGTGTTCGCCGGCTTAGGTGGCTAGGGCACACAGATCGTCGGCCTAGGTGGCTAGGGTTCAGATTAAAAGACCGATTAGCACAGAACGGAGCTTGATTAAAAGAGATAGAAAATGCAGATTGAAAGAAACAGAAGGATGATTTAATTTTCAGATATTATTAGTTTTTTTAATTATTATATTGTTAAATAAATATATAAAATATAAATTAGATTTTTTTTTCATTTTAATTTCAGACAAAAATTCCGTCTGAAATATGTGACAGACCATTCCATCTCAGATTTGAGACGGAAATTTCCATCTGAATTTTCAGAAGGAAATTTCGTCTCTGATTTGAGTCGGAACTTCCGTCTGAAATCTGAGATGGATTGTTCCGTCTCAAATCTGAGTTAGAAATAATCGTCTATAAATCCGTCTCAACATTTAAAAATTGAGACGGAATATTCCGTCTCTGTCAAAAATTTAGATTTGAGACCGATTTAGACACAGAAATTTTATTATATCTCTGATTTGAGACCGAAAATAAATCTGTCTCTGATTTGAGACGAATACTTTTCGTCTCTGAAGCCTTGTATTCTGTATGGACTGAAATTGATGCAAAAGTCATTGTGAATCTGGTACTCAACCATGATCAGTGTCATTGGAAGTTGATTGTTTGGAGGGATAAAGTTCGCCGAATCATGAAAACGATGGAAGCTTATTTTTCGCACATCTTTAGGGAAGGGAATACTGTTGCTGATTTCTATGCTAATGAAGGTTTTTACACGCTTCAATCTCGTATCTATCTTCCTCATCAAATTTCAGGAGCAGCACGTGGGTTGATTAGAATGGATTAACTTAGGCTTTGTATGGTTAGATATTTTGAGTGTATTTTCATTTTTTGGATCACCAAAAAATGAAAATACACACTCCAAGGTAAATTCTATAGAAAATACTCAAATTTTAAATCCTACTACACATTCTCCTATATAACTACTCATCATTTCAATCACTTCATTAATTAAATAATTTAACTATCCAACACATTCTCTTTCTTACTTTATTATAAATAAAATATTATTATAATTTTTTCTCCTATCATCATTACGTATATAACTAATTCAATCAACTTTCTTTTATATCTACACAATTTCCAAATATTTCTCAAAATCACATCCAAACAAACAAAAAAAATTAATATTTTCACACGAATTTCTATAATACACATTTTCCAATAAAAACTCAAAATTCATTTTCGAAAATACAACCATACAGAGCCTTAACCTTCCATCTTTTAGATTCCTTGACTAATTCTAAAGGGGTAGTACTCCTAATTTCTTGTTGTGTAAGCTGAAATTAACAATTCTACTTGTTCAAATGCTTGTAAATAATTTTGATTGGTGAAGTTTATATGGGAGGGGAACTCGAAAAATTCCCCCACCGCAACATCGGTGGCTTTTGTTTATGAAAAAAATCAAAATAAAGTATAACCTATAATTGTTAAACAAATTATTTAAACGAAGAATTTAACTTTTCGAAAGAAGCAAAAATTCAATCATCCAATTCGAGTAGCAACGTATTGAATTGGTAAATTTTAAATAGTACAACTTGACTGGGAAAAATATTACTTTGTGGGTTACCTTGAGCCCTTTTGGGGTAAAACCCTTGCACCTTCATGCTGTGCTTTGAATCATATCTATGAGTTTAACTCTGGATACATTTCCATGAAGTTGTGCTTTTTGTTTATCTCCTCCTCATCTAAATTTTATGTTGGCAAGAAATAACCGAATGGTTTTAACAAACTCGAGCACTGAAGAGACGATTTTAATTTCATGTAAAATAGACAAAAAATCACTGACTCAAATAAAATGAGACACAAGATTAATCAAGCTGAAGAATATTGAAAATTAGATTTAGTTACTAATGAAAGCTCTTGATAATACTACGAATACTATAAGTATTCATATGAACAATTATGTTCAAAATTGGAGCTTAATAAGTATTTTTCTGTGTATTCCTCAAAGAACATTGAGTACAAATTTGATTTTTTTTTTACAATTTGTTTCTAATAAAAGGCATCATTTAAGTATTCACTTAATTCTTATTTGTATCAATAAGTTGTGTAAAACATTTTGTCCATATTTTCAGTGCGATCCCTCTATTTCCTATGGGATAGGAAGAGTGGCATTAGAGAGATCGATCTTGATTACTAAAACAAGTTACTGAGAATCAGTTTTTCTTTCACGTGATAATTTTTATTTTACTTATCTATTGAAATATAAATAAAATAATATATACAAATATTCTTTAGAAAAATACTTTAATGGTAACTCCGCCCCAAATAATTCATGTATCCATCCTTGCATTACTCCTATTGACAACAATTTCTTTATATTGGGTTGACTCTTGTTCAAACGTAAATATGTTGTGACATTATTTATGCAATTTCATTGATATTACAAAACAAAGATTTATTTAGTATGTTTGACCGACCATGCCGACAATCTTATCCGCCATGTCTCTCAGCGGTGGTGAATAAGATTGGTGAATAATACCATTGTTGGGAGCCAAGGGGGATTTGATTATCCATCACTGCTCCAAAGTATTGCATGTGAAAAGCCCAAAAGAATATATGATTTTTTTGTCTTTTTACGCCAGGGAGCCCAAAAGATATGTCTAAAGGCCGAAGTAGAATTATTGGCTACCCTCCCGAATATCATGGCTAAGAAGCAGTGGCAAAATAGATGAGATCTCCTCAAATATTTTAATATAGGAAGCCGGGATTATCATGTACTTTCCGGGCTCCCAAATCCATCTTATTTTCCGAACATGAAAAAATCTTGTTTTGTTAATGGATGGAATTTTGTGGTTCTTCTATGATTCTCTCCTAATGTTTTAATAGTAGGCATTTCAAATCTTATCATTATCTGAATCTGGTTGCTCCATCAGTCGATCTCCTTTAATATTTTAATAATAGGTATCTTAAATCTTATCAATATCTGAATCCTGTTACTCGATCTCCTCTAATCTATTAGTAGTAGGAATCTGAAATCTTATTAGTAACTTTCCAATCTGATTACCAAATCAAAAAAGCTAATGAGTTACCAAAATAAATCATGCTCATGTGCTATATATAGAGAGAAAGACCCCAGCCAAACTCAACCAAGGCCAAAATGTGCACCACAGCAATGTCTAGTATAATGGCAATTGCCATTGCTCTCACTTTTGTTGTTCAGCAAAGCAACGCTGTGGATTTCCACCAGTGGTGTCAGCGAACAACCCATAACAATCTATGCGCCTCAGTTGTTATGGCTGATCCCAGAAACAATCTGAAGACTAGTCCTAATGGCATATGCAGAATACTCACTGATAAAGCCATCACCATTGCCAATGCCAATGCAGCCAGGATTTCATATCTTCAAAAGAAATCCACCGGCCGTATCACGGGATCCCTTCGTACTTGCTCTACAGAATATGACAAAACGCGTTTCGATTTGAAAGGCTTCGATTTCACTGTCCTTAATCATGAAAAATACATTCCTTTGGTCGTAGACGTGGGAGGTGCAGCTGGTACACCTCGTGATTGTGAAGAGGCCTTCAAAGAATTTCATATCCCATCTCCTCTAACAAATGAAAATAAAAATCTTGAAGATATTCTTTTAACTATCTTAGAGATTTTAAATCTGAACGAGTGTAACAAGATTAATTCTTGTGGGTAGTTATTTGAAGTAAATTTATGAATAAAAGATTGCGTATCAATATTGGCTTGTTTCTATGTGTGTGTGTATATATATATATATTACGCTCTATTGTTCGAATAAAGAAAGAAATCAAGAAAGGACTACGTATTCACCTGTCTGGGTTACGTCAAAGGGCGAGGATTACTGAATTTCTCTAAATCTCAAAAATGCTGGACAATATTGCAAACAAGGTCTTAGATTTCGCTCGATATCCCCAAATTTCAACCAAAATTTTGTATTTCCGGGGTCCCGAAGCGAAATCTCACTTTTAATCCAATTTTGCAGAATATCTACTGAAAATTTCCAAATTCTCATCGAAATTCGAAATTTCTCGAAATTTGAAAATAATATCAAACTCTTTTGCAGAATATTGACCAAAATTTTGACTGAAATCTGCAATTTGCCGAATTTCATCGAAACCAGAAATTTTTCGAAATCTAAAATATTATTTTTTTTTATTTTTAAACTTTTAAGATTTAAAAATAAAATTTAAAATTGGTGCACACCGACCAACCTTTCACCACACCATACACATATCTTTTGCTATCCAATTTTTCAAAAAAAGTAAAAAATATTATTTTACTATCAAATCATATTTATTTCATATTTTTCGTAGCAGACATATCAGTTAACAAGACTCACTATACATTATAATACTATCAATGTAAAAAATGCATAATTATGATAATTAAAATTACCCAAAGTTTAGATGTAAATTCCCAAATATTTCGATAAATTTTCATGATTTTTTAAAATTGAAATTGAAAATTAGGATATCTTCGAAATTTTCGTAAATATTTAGGGATATTTTCGTAGATTTTCTTATCGTATATGTGTATATACAGATATAGAGATATATTGTTATCTATTCTAAAAATAAATAAAAAATTATTACACAGTTACACTATCTATTCGTTAAAACTCCTAATGTACTCGTATACTACACATATGTATATACGTTGATGAGGTTCGAAATTTCTACTAAGAAATCATGAAATTCAAACACGATTTTATTTGTAATAAATGCGAGAAAACTAGAATCTAAAGATGAATATTGATATGAGAGATAAATAATACGAATGAAAAGATAGTTTTTATTATTTCACTTTGTTCTTCAGATAAAATACAAAGATGAATGATTTTTCTCTTCCTACTAATTGTAAAATACAAAAAGATGACCTTTTTAACTATTTAAATGGCCTTAGGGCAAATTTTTCCTCTCTTCTTAAGGGTTGGTGGCTGATTTCTAATAGTTGGGGCATACGGAGATCATTTCCCCCCTTTTAGGGTGGGTGATATGCCCAAAATTGGGTCTATCCCATATTGATAAAGCCCAACGGCCATATAAGTACAAAGCCCAAGAAATGCAGTCCAAGCCCCGAGAGGGAGTTGGATCCGCGCTCTATGCAACAGGTCACCCGACCCAACAACTTAGCATCATAACACGTGTCGCAATCCGAGAAATGCACATGTCAGACGCTCGTCCATACACGGTATCACCCATAAATACTCCATTCTCCATCAGTTGAAAGACACGCTAACATCACTAATATTCTCCCAACCAATCTGAGCTATACTGATGAGCCATAACATCGATCTAGACTTTTAGTAAGACCCAGATATAAATACAAGGTATAAAAAAGGACTCACCTCACGTGCGGTCCGTACCTCGGCTGGTAAGGCTCGTGATCACACTACAAGAAAATGTATTTCTTATGACAAAAGATTTGGTAACGAAGGCATTATTTCTCGCAAGAACTAGATTTCTCGTAACAAAGTACCTTAATAGTTACCAAAAAATTGATTTTTCATAACAAACATGTTCATTTGTTACACAAAATAAAATCTTGTCACAAAAAAAATTATTTTTGGTAACAAAGACTATAAATCATCACAAAACTTAAGCTATCGTTACCATAAGTTAAAAACTAATTCCAATTAAAATATTTCGTGACAACTTGTTCATCTTCTCGTAACAAATTTTGATATTGTTACACTAAGTTCATCTGTAACAACTTTAGTTCCTTACAAAAAAATTGAAATTGTTTGAGCTATTTATTAATACTTTTGACGGTAATATGGGAGCCCAATTTTCTATTTCCTAATCCCTTTTTAAATTTTTTTCTAAATAGTAACTCTTAGTTAGCTGATTATTACATAAATTTCTTTGTTGACATTGATCATTAGATTAAACTTCATCATGATAGCTAACTATTCATTTTAGATTAGGATTAAGATAATGCAGGATTATATATATATATATATATATATATATATCAAATAACAAGTATATTATATGATTATTGAAATAGTACTTGTCATAAATGGGTACCTAGGCCCTATGGGTGACCAACGAGCGAAAAAAGCTCGGCTCGAGCTTGAAAAGTTCAGCTTTGTGCTTTTGCTGAAAAAGGGAAGGCTCACGAGCTTGAATAAAATATAATATTTTATTTATTTATTAATTAATATATACAATATAATATAAATTCATTTATTGATATATACATATATATAATAAAATATTATATATGTATAAATAATGATAAATTTAATCTTTATCATGATTATATTTAATAATATATTAGTACAAAATCAATAATATATTAATAATGTAATTATATTTTTCAGCTCGAGTTCGTCTTATGGGCACCCCTATAGTAAGCCCTAAACCCTAGACTCAAAACCCCAAACCCTAAACTCTAAATGATGATAGATAAATAGTTTTTGGAACTTTAGATATATTATTACAAAATACTTAACATTGTTAACTGAATTCATTTTCGAATCTTGTGGTTTGGATGATATATATATATATATATATGTATGTATATTCTAAAATTTAATTTGATAAATTATCCAATAACTTAGAATTTATGTATAACACGTATTTTGTTTCAACCTATCAAAAATGACATGAGTTTATAGAAAAAATGGATATCAATTTAAAATTCATCTCGAAGATAGAATATAGAATTATTTTTTATCTTAATTTTGAATAGAAATTATAGATGAAAAGGAAATTAGATTAAAAAATTTAATTCATATTAATCTTAATTATATTCAATTAACAATACTAATATGTAAAAGCAAAATTAATAATGTGCATTAGAAGAGTTGAACCTTGGACATTTAACAAAAGTTGCATGTGGAGTGCCACTACACCAGGCAGCAAATCGCTTTATCTGTACCTGCTCAAGAGTCAAGATTTAAAGGATAAATCATTTGGGACTTGCCGCAAATAGAAACCTTCACCCCTCTCGCACACCCACCATTACTGCTGCTGAAGCACCCAGCTCCGCCCTGCTTCGAACCACCATCGTATGCCGCATCTCTTCCAGATCCGGTTGCCACCGCCGCAGGCTCAAGACCACTTAAGTTTTTCAAGTACATTTTCCCCAAAAATTAACGGCTTAAACATTAATATTCTGTCAATGGTGGTGGAATATCTCAATGGTGATGGATAAATGTTTTAATTTGTGTTTTCTTTAAGATTAGGATTTTCTTTTCGTATATGGTAAAATTTTGTATATGGAATTGGGGTTGAATTAGCTTTTCCTTAAATCAATTTTCTCTACATA
>WHWC01000281.1:0-66436 GCA_019426215.1 Buddleja alternifolia
CCTCATTAGTTGCGGATCATGATTGTGAGTTTTGCGGCCCCTAAATCATTTTCCTCCCGAAATATTTCACACTAGGCATAATTCTAACATATAGTGATCAAGTAATATGCAAGATTGTAGGAACAACAAATTCACATCACATAACAATATAAGATAACCTCAACAATCATCTATTATAAGCATATATCACAATTTGGCCTTACATGGCCTAGTCTTATGAATTTAGTTCATAATGGATAATATGAAAACATAAATAATTAATAACACATATTCATAGACATGATGAAAATGAAAAGCTATAAAAACTCCCTCTAATTAAATGATGATAGAACTCCAAGTGAATACTCTTTCTCCAATGATGATAATGAATCCAAGAATCCTTCTCCCTCTCCTTCTCTCTAATGGATCGGTCACTTCCCCCTCTTTCCCTCCTTTTCTATTTTTCTCATGAATGCCAAGATGATTAGCTTTATAGTGTAGATTCCCCCCCCCATGTGTTGTTCCTCTCTGTGTCCTCCATTACTCTAAAGTGTGTAGTATAAAATTCATAAAAGATCTACAAGAAACACACTTATGACATCCCAACACATGTGCTGAAGTATGCCTAAAAGTGATCCTTCCATCATAAAGATCTGGATTTTTGGCAGAAAAGGAGTTAAGATTCGGATTTCCCCGCCTAGGCGTGACTCGGAGGGCGCTGGGCGTGTCCTGGCGCATGTATTTCTCTGTTCAGCGCAGAAATCGTATTTCCTTCACAATTCTCTCTATGGACCTCCGACTGGATGATTCAAGTTCCCATTGAAGCTAAGACATAGATCTACAACTTGTAGAAGGAAACTTGTCCAATTCGGTCTCGAAATGTACAGAATTATCGCTCGAATGTGGTAGGAGATGCATAAACCGCCTAAGTGTTGAAAAACATGTTTGAACTTGTTTTGTACATCGTTTTTCTTCCCTTTTCTTCATGTATTCTCATTTATTACCTGTATTCACTTAACACACTTATTAAATGCAAATGTGACATGATTTAAGCAATAAGTGAATCCAATTCATAAGAATTACGGTCTTAAAAACATGTAAAAACACCTCTTATCAACACCCCCAAACTTATCAATTGCTCGACCTCGAGCAATAAGAGCTATATGGCAAGATCAACATCATTCAATGGGAAAAAACAAAACAACTAACTAACTCACTTTCGTGGAGTAAACGATTGCACTTAGCGGGTGCAACAAGCCTTTAAACCTTTGAGTTACCTCAAAGGACGAGTTATAGTCTCGTGAGGGTTTGCATACGATATACCCACAAAATCTAACAAATTTTCAATCCCAACCAAATCAACACATCTCAATATGATTAACAAGAATGAATGGCATAAAAGCAACCTTTTAAAGTTCACAAGTATATATACATATCAACTACTTTTGCTCATGTGACACCAATACTTGAAACGACTCCTAGGGTGTGGTGAAAAATAAATCTAGGGTATTATAGTCGAGAGGCATCCTTACCAAATTTTGGACATTAATCCCATATCTATCAACTTTTGGTCAAACACAAGGCACAGGAAAAAAAAATCTAATAGCCATTTAAATTTCATTATCAAATATTCAACATTCAATTCATATGAAATTTCATTAAACTTCATTAAGGCTAGATCATGTGCAATGTTTTATTCCATTAGGCTTTCTATGACACCCATGTAGCAAGCTTTAGACCAATGACTCCCAAACTAGATAGTTTTGGGGCATTAAGTGTAGAGACACTCCTAAGGATTTAATCACTCGAGTGTCAAAGGTCACGAAATAAAACTAGATCTTTTAAACAATTCACTTCTTTTGGCTTGAGCAAAGCTCAAATTAGCATAATAGGACAGTATATAGGCATGAAACGTTTCACCTCCGGTACGTATTAGCCTGACCACTTTTGGTCATACCAAAATTCAACCTTTTCAATTCATAGCATATAAAATTACTTCTCAACTTATAACCTTATGAGAAATCTAAGTTAATATTTCCGGGAAAAAATTCCTTAAGTGTCTCAAGATGGTTATCCTCTCAACTCCTCTACCTTCGATTTAAGTGCATTGTGAATCATCTAAAGAATCAATTCTAGTCTAAGGTCTCCATGAGCAATTATATGTTCCGTTAAATTCAAATTAATTTAAGAAATTATGCCATTTTTCCAAGTTAATCAATTTCCATGCATCAATTGGAAAGAATTTTATTTTTATTTTTTTTATATAAAAAAATATATATGCTAAAAAAATATTTCACACTTTTCAATTGTAAAATACGACACCCCCAAACTTAGACAGAAATATATAGATCATGAATGGACATGACAATTATAGATCAAATATACCCCCCAACTTAAAACAAACATTGTCCCCAATGTTGGAGAAAAATTTAGGTAAGAGAACACTTCACCATAAGGGGTGCTGAAAAGCAAACCCGAGTTCTCTTGAGGATATTCTGTCCCAAGTTTAGCAACCGCGACTTAGTTGAAAGAGAATCCTACTACAAAATCAACATGTGCTATCCATATGATCCGGTTAAGCATAGCATATTTTCCACAAACACAAAAAAAAAAACAAAAAAATCAAAAAAAAAAAAAAACATAATTCCAAAATGACAAAGGTTAATCAAAATTCAAAAACAGACCACAAATAAACATCTAAGATAAAAATTCAGGAAATGAAAATAACACGGGACTAATCGTCAAACATGGCGTCCACATCATCATGATCCACCACCCTCAACAGGCTCATCATCTCCTAAAATATGGTCATCGTCAAGCAAATCATCGGAACCATCGACATGCTCAGGAGAATCAACCCGAACAACTAAAGCACCTGCACCTACATCGGGCATATCATCTTGCTGAGGTGTATAAGAATGCGAAAAAGTAGGCGGCGAAGAGTAGTCGAAAGGTCCCCGGCCCATAAATGCATCCTGCTCCATAAATAATTGTCTAACGTAAGAACAACCTTCATTCATCATGGTATGCATATCTGTCCTTAATAGCTGCCGAAGGGCATCCATATCAAATGATGTAGTGTGGCTTGATTCTGTACCATGAGCAGATGAAGGTGGACGAGAACGCTTAGGAGGAGGGGGAGCGTGTGGAGTAGCGGCAAGCATAGTGATGGATGAACCGGGTGGCTCGGGTCGCTCTAGAGGAGAAACTTGAATTCTATGCTTGTTACAGAGAGCAGTGATAAGGGAGGGAAAAATCAGAGGATTCTTCTTTGTCGACTCTACTCCCATCCTCTGTTGTGTCTTCTGAGCAACTACCCAAGCAAACTCGTTTTTGAACTTCTTCAACTGGTCTAATAAAGAATCAAAGATCAACTTTGAGAAGTCAATAGTTTTGCGAGTCATGATAGAAAAAATGAGAGCGGCCCTTTGTTTATTAGCTTCTGACTTATTAGTGCTAGGAATGAAATTGAACCGTATAAATTCAAGCCAAAAGGTGGCCTCCGGAAGTAAAGCTCAGCGGGGGAGATAGGCCTGACCCGATGGCCAAATCTCACCTTGCTTTGCAATAACCCTCATTAACTCATCCATATCGATTTGTAGGTGTCCCCCGTGATAAAGAGTAGTGTATTCACACTGTTGAGGCTTAGGAGTACCTATAATCTCCCGAATCATTCCGACATCATATGACACCTTGGTATGGCGAACCGTGTGCTCAGGCTCACTATATCTTGAGGCTGTAAGTTCATGAAATGCCCCCGCACCAAAGAATTCCTGAACCAAAGGGACCCAAATAATCTCGGGCTTACGACAAAAATATTGCAAGTGATGAAACTCAACCAATTTCTGCACCGAAGGCTGTCCCTGTGTAACTAAGTACTTCTCCATAATGATATTTCTATGGTGGAGGCATTGACAGATTATTTGGACCTCTGGATCAAAGAATCGAGGGTCAAGGGTCGGAATAGTCGAATTAATGGGCAGTTCGGGGTCGTTAAATGACCCTTCCCCCACCTTCTTTTTACCTTTAGATTGTTTGGAAGTGTGCTTCGGCATTTTATTTTTTTTTGGTAGAAATTTTGGCAGAGTAGTGACGTTTAATCGATTTACCAAGTTCCCGACTATTCCCCCGAAAATAGCAACCCACACAACAATCAACCAGAAATCACCCCAAATCTTGAAATGTAAAACTAATTTCCACACCAAAACGGAACTATAGTCACAAATGTAAATTCAAATCTGTAATTCCCAAATTCATTACACAGCCTGACGACTCTGTATTTCAAAACTGAAATTGCGCACAAACAATCCTCACAAATCTGTAAATCCCGAATATTTCCCCACAATTGTATATTCACCAAGATTAAGCAACAATTTCAGGCACCGAAACGAAAACACTGATGAAAGATAGCTTTACACGAATTGAATAATCGGAAACGAGCAAGAGCAAAGCTATTCACTCACCTTTTGACTGAGAGAAAACGGAAATTGTTGTTTACGGCGGCAAATCCGACGGCGAGTGGTGGAAGACGGTGGTTCGGGCAGGTCCAATGGTGGCTTTAAGGTGGAGATTTGATGGTTGTTGCTCAGCAGTCGGAAGAGAGAGAGAGATTTGAGAAAACAGATCTAATTTTTCAGCCAAGGTTTAGTTTATACCTGCGCGGCACCCGGACGCGCGTATATCGGCGCCTAGGCGCCTCAATGCGAAGAAATTGGATACTTTGAGATTCACGCCGCGCCTGGGCGTGTAAGGGGTGACGCCTTGGCGTCGCGGGCTTGGCGCCTGGGCACGATATGGGGCACGCTGGGGCGCGGGAATGCGAAAGGAATTGGACATAAATAGCTCTCGTGGCGCCCCGGCGTAGGATTTTGGCACCTGGGCGCCTATGATTAGGCACCGCGGCATGTAGTATCGTACTCCTGGGCGCGGAAGTGCGAAGCAGTTCCTGTACTGAAGAAAGAGGCGCCCGGGCGTGGGAGACATGGCGCCTAGGCGTGGATGTTGCTGTGTTGCAAATTTCATTCCATTTCCTGTAGACAAAAGGAAAAATAACAATTCACACTAAAATTAACACAACTAACAAAGACTAAGCAAGAGTAATCAAAATAAAACGAAGCAAACCAAACAAAAATATGAGAAAAGAAGGAACCTGGGTTGCCTCCCAAGAAGCGCTAGTTTAGAGTCGGTAGCTCGACGTGAGACAAAGAGTTGCTAAGGATCCCGGAGGGGTATGGTCACTTTATCCCTTGACCCGTCAATTCCAATGTAATGCTTTAACCTTTGGGCGTTTGTCATGAAGGTCCGTCCATTTTCCGTTATAATTTTAATAGCACCGGAGGCATAAACACGAGATAAAACAAACGGTCCCAACCATTTTGACTTGAGTTTCCCGGGAAAAAGTCGAAGGCGAGAATTGTATAGTAACACTTTGTCTCCTTCGTGAAATTCCCGAGGAATAATACGCTTATCATGCCAAGTTTTCGTTCGCTCCTTGTAAAGCTTGGCATTCTCATACGCTTGATGGCGCCATTCCTCAAGTTCGTGTAATTGGAGTAAACGCTTGGTACCTACGAGTTGGAAATCAACATTTAGAAATTTAATAGCCCAAAAAGCGCGATGTTCGAGCTCAACCAGTAAGTGACATGCTTTTCCAAAGACAAGGTGATATGGGGACATGCCAATCGTAGTTTTAAACGCGGTTCTATATGCCCACAAGGCGTCATCTAGTTTAAGGGACCAATCTTTTCTAGATGCGTTAACCGTTTTTTCAAGAATGCGTTTAATCTCCCGATTTGACACCTCCACTTGACCACTCGTTTGGGGATGATATGGGGTTGAGATTTTATGCCGTACCCCGTACTTGTTCAATAAGTGCTCGAATTGTTTGTTGCAAAAATGGGTGCCTCCGTCACTAACGATTGCTCTAGGAGTTCCAAAACGAGTGAAAATCCTTTTTCTTAAAAATCGAGTAACCACCCGAGCATCGTTAGTTGGTAAAGCCTCGGCTTCGACCCATTTGGAGACATAGTCGACCGCAACAAGAATATACTTATTAGAACAAGAACTAGGGAAAGGTCCCATAAAATCAATACCCCACACATCAAATAGTTCACATTCAAGCATGTTATGCAATGGCATTTCGTGTCTTTTAGAGATGTTACCTGTTCGTTGACACCTATCACAAGATTGAACATACAAGAATGCATCTTTAGAAAGAGTAGGCCAAAAGAAACCTGATTGAAGCACTTTAGCCACTGTTTTAGAAGGTCCAAAGTGACCACCTACCGACATATCATGACAATGGGTGAGAATTGATGCTGTTTCCTCCTCAGGGATACATCGTCGAATGAGGCCATCTGCACAAATCTTAAATAGATATGGTTCGTCCCACAAATATCGCTTCACATCAAATAGGAATTTCTTCTTTTGATGATAAGTGATATCCGGAGGAAGAACTCCCGTGACAAGATAATTTGCATAATTGGCATACCAAGGATCGTCATTATTGTGTATAGCATACAATTGCTCATCGGGAAACTCCTCACAAATAGGTTTATCATACACGCACTCGGGGGTAGGAGCCTCTATCCTAGACAAGTGGTCGGCAACAACATTTTCTACTCCTTTCTTATCCTTAATTTCTACGTCAAATTCTTGAAGAAGTAAAATCCACCTAATGAGTCTAGGTTTTGCATCCTTTTTGGCAAGCAAGTATTTTAATGCGGAGTGATCGGTGTACACAATTACCCTATTCAAAATGAGATAAGCATGGAACTTGTCAAATGCAAATACTATGGCTAGTAATTCTTTTTCCGTGGTTGAGTAATTCATTTGTGCATCATTTAAAGTCTTAATAGCATAGTAGATGGTTTGAAATACCTTATCCTTCCTTTGGACCAGGACTGCACCCACCGCTGTGTCACTAGCATCACACATCAATTCGAAGGGCAAGCTCCAATCGGGAGGTGCCACAATGGGAACGGATATCAATTGCTCCTTAAGAGTCATGAAGGCCTGTAAACAAGGGGGGTCAAAATTGAAAGGTGCATCTTTGAAAAGCAAGTTAGATAACGGCTTTGCAATTTTTGAAATTTTTTTGATAAATTGCCTATAGAGGCCGGCATGACCAAGAAAACTCCTTACGGCTTTCACCGAGGTAGGAGGGGGAAGCTTCTCTATAACCTCAATCTTGGCTTGGTCCACTTCAATCCCTTTTTGAGAGATTTTGTGGCCTAGCACAATCCCTTCCCGGACCATAAAATGACATTTTTCCAAATTCAAAACAAGATTTGTTTCCTCACAGCGTTTTAGAACACGATCCAAATGATCAAGACATGTGTTAAACGAGGTTCCAAAAACAGAAAAATCATCAATAAAAATCTCAAGGAATTCTTCAACCATGTCATGAAAGATCGCCATCATACATCGTTGAAATGTGGCCGGGGCATTGCATAATCCAATTGGCATCCGTCGATAAGCAAACGTGCCATAGGGACAAGTGAAAGTTGTTTTCTCTTGGTCCTCGGGGGCTGTGGCAATTTGGTTATAGCCGGAATAACCATCTAGAAAACAATAAAAATCATGTCCGGCTAATCTTTCAAGAATTTGGTCAATGAATGGGAGGGGGAAATGGTCCTTACGAGTGGCATCATTTAACTTGCGATAATCTATACATACACGCCACCCGGTAAGCATTCGAGTAGGGATTAATTCATTGTTCGCATTTTCTATCACAGTTATTCCGCCCTTCTTGGGTACTACTTGAGTCGGGCTTACCCATGCACTATCAGAGATAGGATAGATTATACCTGCGTCGAGTAGTTTTATAACCTCTTTCTTTACCACCTCTTGTATTTGTGGATTTGACCGTCTTTGTGGTTGGCGTGTAGGTTTTGCGGACTCCTCCATGAGTATTTTGTGCATGCACACCGCTGGACTTATGCTTTTTATATCCGCAATTTTCCACCCGAAGGCCTTCTTGTTGGCCTTCAAAACTCTCATGAGTTGCTCCTCCTGTTCTCCTGTCAAAGAAGATGAGACAATTAAAGGTAGAGTCTCATTATCATTTAAAAATACATATTTCAAATGAAATGCTAATGGTTTAAGCTCAAGGATAGGGGCCTCTTCGATAGAAGGGCGAGGAGGAGCCAAGAGTGATCTTTCTAATTTTTTAGCTCCAATGACGTGGTAAAGAGGTGGCTTCTCTACGCTAAACATGGTTTCCAATTGTTCTTCACTCGCTGAATCGACATCCATAGATTTGAAAAGACATGTCTCCAATGGGTCATCTACCATTTGTGCCTGAAAAGTCTCATCAATCAACATATCAAATACATCGATGCGTAAACATGAGTCAGGATCACATGGGTGTTTAAGCACTTTAAAAACATCAAAGGTGACCTTTTCATCTCCCACATTTAAGGTTAGCTTACCATTGGCAATATCAATTACCGCCTTACCAGTGGCTAGGAATGGTCTTCCTAGGATCATGGGTACCTCAACATCTTCCTCCATATCAAGGACCACAAAGTCAACCGGGAAGTAGAACTTGTCGACTTGAACGATTACATCTTCGATTATTCCCCGTGGTCTCTTGATTGATCTATCGGCAAGTTGGAGGCTCATTGAAGTCGGCTTTGGATTACCAAGGCCCAATTTTTTGAAAAGAGAGTACGGGAGGAGGTTGATGCTAGCTCCAGAGTCACACAAAACTTTTTCGAAGGATAATGGCCCAATCGTGCAAGGAATAGTGAGACTCCCAGGGTCTTCAAGTTTCATTGGTAATTTATTAAGCAATACGGCGGAGCATTCCTCGGTTAGGCACACCGTTTCGTTTTCCTCCCACTTTTGTTTGTTAGATAAAATATCCTTGAAAAATTTCACGTAATTTGGCATTTGTAAAATTGCGTCTATAAAAGGAATATTAATTCTAACCTCACGAAGAATTGCTAAGATCCAAACGAAACTTGGATCCATCTCCTTTTTTTTCATTCTATGTGCATTTGGAAATGGCAGACGGACCTCAATGGGAGGATGCGTTGGAGTTGAAGGGCCCGTGGTGGAGGGTTCAGGAGGTGGCGCCTGGGCGCGAAAATCAGCGCCAGGGCGCTGTGACTCGGGCGCCTGGGCGGGACTCGACAGACGCTCGGGCGCATTAGTGCGAAACAAATTCTCCTGTTGTGATGTGTTGGGCGCGTGGGCGCCGTGACTCGAGCGCTCGGGCGCGAAAGTGCGAAGCACTTGTTCACTGTGGGCTGGTTCCGGCGCCTGGGCGTGGTAATCTGGGCGCTCGGGCGCGCATGTGCGAACAGCATCATTTGCTACATGTTTGCCACTTCTTAAGGTAATGGCATGGCATTGCTCCTTCGGGTTCTTTTCCATGTCACTTGGTAGAGTTCCCGGGGCTCTCCCGCTCATTGCGGAGGATAATTGACCCATTTGTGTTTTCATATCCTTCATCTCCATCATTAAATCCTTCATCATAGTACGGAGTTCGTTGATTGCTGAATCCGATTTCTTTATTTGTTCATCGAGACGCTCATCGGTTGTAAGAGGTCTTACTTGCCTTTGTATATGAGGATTACCTTGCCTTTGAGCTTGGTTATTGTTGAATGGGGGCCTTGGTGCTTGATAGACGCCGGGATGGGCATTTTGTGCCGGATTGGGCCTCCTTGGAAAATTTTCGGGCACATGGAAGTTCAATTGAGGTCGATTAGCATTTCCAACATAGTTTACATTGCCAACCATTGTTTCCAAAGCAACTTCTTCGCACAACTCTTGAACACAAGCAATCTTTTTAGTGGGTGTGACTTCTTCATCATCGGGATAGAGTTCATCTTCTCGGGCTAATTGCTCAATCGTGTCCCACACACTTTGGCAATCGAGCCCAAGGAGATCACCACCGGCGCCGGAATTGAGCCTATTTCGGATGCGTGATTGGACTCCATCATGGAATCGTAGTACTTGCTCGCTCAACTTTAGGTTGTGATCCGGGCATTTTCGGAGCATGTTTTTATATCTAGCCCATGCCTCAGCTAAGCACTCATGATTCCCTTGCTTAAACTTTTTAATATTGCTCCTTAGCTCGTTGATTTTGGAAGGTGGAAAGAATTTGCTCAAAAAGGCATCAACCAATTGTCCCCATGTTGTGATGGATTGGGGTGGTAGAGACTTGTACCACATGGTCGCCCTTTCCTTTAATGAGAAGTGGAAGACTCTTAGACGAATTGCATCAAGATCCCGTGGATGAAATTGGGTAGTCATGAGAGTGTCGTCTAAAGTCTCCAAATGCTCATGAGGTGATTCAAGGGTCTCTCCATAGAAGGGCGTTTTGCACCATGCTAAAGATGTGTGACGGAATGTGATAATTTGGTGGATAGAAATTTGGAAAGACTACGGGCCCCGGTATGGTGAGGACCCTTGGAGGTAGACTTTCCCGGACCGACGGAAGTCTTTGAGGAGGTGCCGGTTGCATAGCTTGGAATAGATTTTACAACCATTCCCTGTTTTTCGGGAGATTTATGTCGGGAAAATTCCCATTTGGATTTAGATTGTCGGCCATTTCTCGAGCGCGTCTACTAGATCGAAGAACACGCTCTATCTCCGGCTCAAAATTGTATAGAGGCTCGTTAGAAGAGCGGGTCATGCACCACAAATTACACCTAACAATTAAACACAAAAATAAAATTAGAATAATAAAATAAAAGAAAGGTTAGAAATAAACGAAAAACTAAGAATTATGAAAATTTAAACGAAAAATCAAAAACTAAAATGAACAAGTCCCCGGCAACGGCGCCAAAAACTTGACACGCTAAAAGCTAACGTGCTATTGTAGCAAGTGCACTAGTCGTGTGTAGTAATAAATGGACGGTAAGTCCGGATTGTCGAACCACAAGGACTTGAATTCTAGTTTAAGATTTGTAATGAAGTGAATAAACAAAGTAAGAATAAATTCAAATAAAATTTGTATAGAACAAGAACAAAGATGAGCAAGTGATTTAAAACCAATTATAAAGGAATACTAAGGCACATGCTAGGTTCAAATTGATCAAATATACTTATAAAGATTCTTGTTGAACGATTACACTTATATTGTTATGGTGAGAGCTCCGAGGGTAGAGAATAACCGATGTCTCGCGTATAAACTCCTATGCTTAGATCGTGATTTCCCAAATATTCCTATCTGGAAATCTAACCACTAAGCATGCATTAACGTACTAGAGTTCACTCGATTTGAATCGAAGAACTTCACCCAGGAATCTTTACCTATGTCTAGGGTAATTCCTCATTAGTTGCGGGTCATAATGTGAATTTCTTGCACCCTAAGTCAATTTTCTCCCGAAATATTCTCCTAGGCATAAGATTCTAACATATAGTGATCAAGTATATGCAAGATAGGTAGGAACACAAATTCACATCACATAACAATATAAGAATAACCTCAACAATCATCTATTATAAGCATATATCACAATTTGGCCTTACATGGCCCTAGTCTTATGAATTTAGTTCATAATGGATAATATGAAAAACATAAATGAATTAATACACATATTCATAGACATGAATGAAAATCAAAACGCTATAAAAACTCCCTCTAATTAAATGATGATAGAACTGCAAGTGAATACTCTTTCTCCAATGATGATAATGAATCCAAGAATCCTTCTCCCTCTCCTTTCTCTCCAATGGATCCGTCACTTCCTCACCTCTTTCCTCCTTTTCTTTTTTTCTCATGAATGCAAGAGATGATTAGCTTTATAGGTGTAGATTCCCCTCCCTCCCATGTGTTGTTCCTCTCTTGTGTCCTCCATTACTCTAAAGTGTGTAGTATAAAATTCCATAAAGTAGATCTACCAAGAAACACACTTATGACATCCCCTCAACACATGTGCTGAATTATGACTAAAAGTAATTCCTTCCCATCATAAAAATCTGGATTTTTGGCAGAAAAGGAGTTAAGATTCGGATTTCCCACGCCTAGGCGTGACTCGAAGGGCGCTGGGGCGTGTCTTGGCGCATGTATTTCTCTGTTCAGCGCAGCAATCGTATTTCCTTCCTCTATAGACCTCCGACTTGGATGATTCAAGTTCCCATTTGAAGCTAAGACATAGATATACAACTTTGTAGAAGGAAACTTTGTCTAATTCAATCTCGAAATGTATAGAATTATCGCTCGAATGTGGTAGGAGATGCATAAACCGCCTAAGTGTTGAAAAACATGTTTGAACTTGTTTTATACATCGTTTTTCTTCCCTTTTCTTCATGTATTCTCATTTATTTCCTGTATTCACTTAACACACTTATTAAATGCAAATGTGACATGATTTAAGCAATAAGTGAATCCAAATCATAAGAATTACGGTCTTAAAAACACGTAAAAACACCTCTTATCAGTTCAGCTCTTCTTGCATTGCTTCTACCCAACTTGAATCACTGAGTGCTTCATCCACTTTCTTTGGTTCCATTTGAGATAGAAAGCATGCGAACATGGCCTCATTGATTGTTGCGGACCTAGTTCTAACAGGTGCTTCAATATCTCTAATAACTAGCTCTGGTGGATGATCTCTAAGCCATTTACGATCTGGTTGGAACGGGTTGAGAGACTCTTGATTGTCAATCGCTTAACCCTCATTTGTCTCTGGCGTAGTTGCTACATCATTCACAGTTTTAATTTGCTCTTGATGATGATTCTCTTCATGATCATCAGCGATTCTGACAATATCATCATTTGTAACCTCACGAGTAACCTTAGAATTGGATACAAAGATCTCATCATCCTCCTCATCATCACCATCATCACTAAGATTTATTTGTGACGCTTGTTGGGCAAGATCTTCAATTCCTACATCATTAGGATTAACCTTACTCGGTTCTTGGTTAGCATCATCAAATACAACATGAATGGACTCTTCAACCTTCGATTTGATCTTATTTAGGATGCAAAAACTTTTTCTGTTCTTGGCATAGCCTAGAAAGATTCCCTCATCCGCTTTAGGATCAAACGTCTTTAAGCTTTGGGATCCATTGTTATGAATGAAACATTTTGAACCAAATACATAAAAATATGAAACGTTAGGCTTACGTCCCTTCCACAACTCATATGGAGCCTTTTCATGTTGCTTGTTGATCATACATCGGTTCTGAGTGTAGCAAGCGGTATTGATAGTTTCGGCCCAAAACCTTTGAGCAGCTTAGACTCTGCAAGCATCGTCCTAGCAGCTTCTTTAAGCGTTCTGTTCCGTCGCTCGGAAACTCCATTCTGTTGAGGTGTTTTTGGAGCAAAATACTTATGGAGTATTCCAAAATCTATACAAAACTTCTCAACAAATTGGTTAGTAAATGCAGTTCCACTGTCGCTTCTAATTCTTTTCACTTTGAGAACTTTATGAGTTTGCAATCGATGAATTAGCGATATGAGCTTGACACTAGTTTCATCTTTGGTCTCTAGGAATTCTACCCATGTATAGCGAGAGAAATCATTAACTATTACTGGCGAGTACTTTTTACCACTAACACTCATAATTTGAATAGGACCAAACAAATCTAGATGCAATAGTTCAAGAACTCTAGAAGTAGATAGGCATGGTTTTTTCTTAAAAGATGATTTAACTTTTTTACCCATTTGACAGGCATCACATAAGCGATTTTTCTGAAAGGAACCCTTAGGTAATCCTTCTACTAGATTTAGCGATATTAACTGAGAGATTGCCTTAAAGTTGAGATGATTCATTTTTCTATGCCCTAACCAACCTAATTCATTTTGACTTTTAGCAACAAAGCATGTGCGGTTGTTATCAATTGTAGAATCCCAATTTACTAAATACACATTGTTTGTTCTTTTTCCTCTTAATTTAGTAGACTTAGTCTTAGCGTCGTTAACATAGCTGTAGTCGCTTGAGAATTTTACTTCGAAGCCTTTATCACAAAATTGACTAATACTCAACAAATTATGCTTAAGACCCTCAACATAATATACATCACTAATCATGATGTTCCCCCTATGCATGATACCTATACCTTTAGTTTTACCTTTGGAGTTATCACCGAATATAACTTGAGGAATGTTGGTAGTTCGATAGTTGACCAAAAGATCTTTTGATCCGGTTATATGCCTTGACAACCCACTATCAATATACCAAACTGAGATATCGTTGTTGGCTCTAGGTACCTACATTTAAAGGGCAGTTCTAATTTTTCTCAGGTACCCATGTTGTCTTGGGTCCTTCAACGTTAGTTACTTCGGTTTGAATTAAAACTTTAGGAACCCATATTTACCTAGTCTTCCTTGTAGGAATACTGGCCTTCTTGGGTTTCACATTGTGTTGTGTGTGCTTTTTGGGTGTATAATAATATCCTTGATTATAATAGTAACCATAATCATAGTCATAATCATAATTATCATAGTATCGATAATATGATCTTGACTGCCTTGGATATTGACGCTAGCATTTCCTTGGTGCTGGTTTGGGTTGCACTTTTGGTGCTGGACGTTTAGCGCTTGATTCACAGTGGTCAGGTTTATCCTTAGCCTTTTCAGCGTTTGGATGAACCCGTCTTTGTGAATCATTTACTTTCGCCTTACCCTTGCCTGAGTCAGCTTTGGTTTTCTTGTTTGGCCTCGTACCATTGTCGCTTGGCTCATTTAGCGTTTGACTTTGTGAACCTTGCTCAACAAAGAAAACACCCTTTCCTTTGTTGTTTGCCATAACATTAGGTTTATTTGGTTGTTTACCGAATTTATTGCATCCTAAACCGGTCTTTTCATCAAACATTCTTGTTACCTCAATCACATTATCCAACTTTCTTGAAGCTTTTGATAATGATGAGATGAGTTGCTCTGATTTGGTAAGTCTAGCGATCAGCTCAACTTCTCTCTTGACTATTATATCAAGATCTCTTTTTAACTGGGTTATTTCACTCTCAAGCGATTGATTCTTCTCAATGCATTGTTTCTGAACTTGCAACTCTGCTTTGAGCATTACTTTATCACTTGTGAGCGATAAAAGGATAGCAAAGTGATTTTGATATATCTTAGTGGCATCTTGACAATCTTTTTAATATTCATTGATTTTGTCAAGTAATTCATCATAAGAAAGAGGATGAGATAATTCAGTGGTTACCTCAGGTAGCGAATCGTCAGAGGCTTCATCATCTCTTGCCATGAGAGAAATTAACGCTAAGTCGCTTGTTGGCTCATCATTACTGCCTTCATCGGATGATTGTAAATCCTCTTCAGGTGCAGAGAATGGTTCAGATTCCGCTAACAAACCGGCATTTGATACTGAGGTGCTGGTGCTGGGGGAGGAGTTTGAAATGAAGTTTGTCCAATAGGATTTCTCTTTTCATATGTTAGAAATTTCTTGAATTTCTTGACCAATAAAGACATCTCTTTTTCCTCATTGGATTCGTTTATTTCACTTCACTAATCGCTTTACCCTTACTTTTGGTGGTAGCGATTAAAGCTCCCGATTCAGTCACTGACGTCGATATGTCATTGACTTCACCTAATTCAAACTCAAATGCCTTTAGTTTCGAAAACACATGTTCTGGAGTTAGAGTTTCCAATTTTTGTGATTCTCTCATGACAACAGTCTTAATCAAATATTTGCTTGGAAGACTTCTGAATATCTTGTTAACCATTTCCTTGTTAGTCAACTCTTTGTCTAATGACGCTAATTCTGTAATGAGCAAAGTGAATCTTGTATCCAATTGTTCTAGCGCCTCGTTGGTCTGCATCTTGAATTACTTAAATCTTTGCATGGCAATGGAGAGCTTGTTCTCCTTCATCTGTGCTGAATTTCACACACGATAGCCAACTTATCCCATATTTCTTTGGAAATCTTACATTGCTTGATCTTGTTGAACAATGCATCATTGTCTCCTAACGCTGAGTAAAGTGCACTTCGTCCAACATTATCCAGATTCGCTCTTTTTCTATCATCTGGCAACCATTCTAACTCGGTTTGTTCAACATAACCATCTGGAGTTGCTTCATCAGCTCCAGGCGCTCGAGTTATCACTTTCATGATTTTAATGGGGACATCTGAAATTACATCACACATTTCATTATCGCAAGAACATAAATACGCAAATCCTCTAAGTTTCTAAGAATCATAGTTTGACTCTACCAACGTAGGCATTTTGTTAAAAGCCATAATGAGATATTTAAAAGAAAATTTAAAGCGACTAAGTTTTTTTTTTTTTAAAATGGATCTAAACAAGCAGTTATGCTCGGAAATGCTTAGGTTTCTACTTCAACCGCTCTGATACCACTTGCTGGTCCCAAGTAGCATACGAAAGGGTCTAGAAGGGGGGGGGGTTGAATAGACCCTGAAGTCTTTTTCGACTTCAAAAGATTCGTATCACTTTTAAAATTAGAACACTTAGGAAGCTGAGCGCTTGGGTCAGACGCTTCAGTAAAGATAACTCAGACTTAGTGATTTTAGCAATTTACCAAACTAGGGCAACGCATAGATCTCTTAATCAAGGTTAGCACAGTGGAAATGATTTTAAAGCTGTAGCGTTTGTTTTGGTTAAATAGTCGCTTAGCAGTTTTACTTGTCTTTTTCAGAATAAATAAGAGAATATAAAACAAGACAATAATAAAAGTAAATAACATAAGAAATTGTAAGGTTCACTGGGTGATGTAATCCCAACTACATCCTTCTTTTCTTTTTTCACTAGGAGGGAATTTACTAAGTTGATTATCAAAGAATCACACAGAATCTTCTACAAGATAGTAAAAAGGTGAAAATGATCTCGGGCTCCTTGATCACACAGATTTCAGCACCAATGAAGATCTTCTTCTACAAGCTTCTCTCACTCAGAAATACTGCCTGTAAGGGGTTTCAACAACTTTCTCACTCAGATGAAAGGTTGAGGGTTTTGTCACACAGGTTTTGTTTGTTTTTGGAAAGATCAAACAACTTGGAATATCTCAGTAAGAATTTAGGTTTCTTCTTTGAGAGATGTTTGAGATATTTGTGACTGTTTGGAATGTATGTAAAAAGCTTGAAAGATTTTGGCTATCGAGTTTCTAAGCTTTTCTTGAGAAAATATTTTAGCAAAGTTTTCTTGTGTTGATCGTTATGTGTGTGTTTGGGGTTTGCTGGAAGTAAGGTATTTATAGACAATTCTTGGGAATTGTCCGTTGGACACATGTGAGCGTGTGTTCTTCACGCGGCGCGTGAATCAACCTTTTTCTCTGACATTCCTGAAATCCTGCTGGTTCCGATTGGACGGGAGCAACTTTGAACTCTGAAAGTCTAGTCAAAAGGTGGCTTGTCCACAAGTTATAATAGCTTATCACATTTAATGCTCTTATAAGGCATTTAATGCATTTGAATTTATTTCCCGTTGGAAATAAATGTCTGTTGAATGACTGCATTTAAGTCCTTCATGACTTGAGGATTTATTTCAGGTGAATCTAATATTGATCGCTGGAGTACTTTGAGCGCTTGATCCATAAATCCTGAAATAGTCCTTTAGCTTTTGACAGTCGCTAAGAACAAATCTTCATCTTTATTTGACTTCAGACGCTGATCTTCAACTTCATCTTCAATAGACTCACCTAGAATTCTATTAGCGATTTGGTATCTAATACTTAGTCTAAAATCTACAAAGATAAAAACTCCAAGCCTAAATAATATTACAAACTTTTAAACGCTTATACAAATGATCTATGGAAACAGAAACTTACATTATATTTGGGGTCTAACATAAAATCTTATCTTGTCATTGTCAAAACATCTAACATGAAATTCCTAACAATTATTATTAAAAGATTATTAAAATTTAGTGTAAACACCCTTCTGAAAATCGAATGAGACCTTTTTATTCCGATTTTTTCCCATTCTCGTTTCCAGATCAAATATGAATGTCACATATTTACTTATTTATTCTTAAATAATATACACACGGATTAGAATGAAGGACATTTGCTTTGCAACTGTTTGATGGAATGGAACACAAGATGACACACAAGTCGGAATAAATAATTTAAAATATCCAAGAATATATCATTATATGTGTATATGCTATATATAATATATTAACGTACCATAAGTTTTCTTGTTTTTTATGTTTTGCTAATGATACTCAAATTTTTTTAATAAAATAATATCTATATAATTAATTAAAAATTAAATAATGCACAACCTAATTAATTTAGATGTAGGACAGTAGAATGTACGTAAAAACACGTGTTTAGTATTCTTTAGAATGATTGATTGGGCCAACTCTAATAAGATTATTTTTAGCTAATTAATTATTGACCAATTTTGTACATTTAGTTTAGATAAAAAATTTTACAACTTACTTTCACCCATTAGATTAACTAACAAATTTATCAAATTTTGTACATTTGTTATAAATTAGATCTTTTACAACTTATTTACACCCATTAGATATTGTGGCATGTTCATGTCATGCCTAATGATTGGGAACATATGGCTGTGTTTGGTTTTATTTTGGAGGGTGATTTTGGTAAAAATTTTGGTGAAATATTTTATTGGGAGTTGTGTATTTTGGTGAAAATATGTTTGGTTTTATTTTAAAAAATTAGTATTTTAATCATTTTTCGCGAGAATGTGTTTGGATTAGCTATTTTGAAATAACATTTGAATGTTATTTTGATGAAAATGTGTTTGGTTTTATTTTCAGAGATAATAAAAAATACTGTAGCAGTCAAATCATGTCAAGTTTTGTCTGAAAAAGTTATTTTAATGATTAATTGATGATTGAAAAATATATTATAATATAATTTTGAAATTATTATAATATAAATGAATGATTATTTTATATAATTATATAATTTCTAAAATAATTATTTATTCATATAGTATTTTATAAATAAATAAAAAAAGAAAAAAGAGGGGGTTGGGGAACAGCGTCGTCTTCCCCAACCCCCAACACACACAATTACACACACACGAAAACACACACACACACACACATATGAAAACACACACACACACACAACAATACACACACGCACACACACGAAAACACACACACACAGACACACACACACACGAAAACACACACACACAGACACACACACACACGAAAACACACACACACACAAAAACTAAAAGGGGAGAGAGAGAGAGAGAGGAAAAAGAGGGAGGAGAGAGAGAGAAGAGTTGAGGGAGGGGACAAAAAAATTTTGAGATTTTTTGGCCAAAATATTTGGCCAAACGTGGGCCCCATATTTGGCCAAAAAAGTTCAAACCAAACAAGTTTTGGGCTGGGTTTTGGTGAAAAACCCAGCCCAAAATAAATCCAAACACAGCCTATGTGTTTCAATAATTTAGATGTCAGCCCATATCAATGTATAACTAAGTAAAATTATAGCCCATGTGGCCTATAATAATTTGATTAGAAGTTATCGGGGTCCAAAGTGACATTCTTTATACATGCACACATGACCGCCAATAGTATATGCATAATATAAACTGCTTTATCTATTCTATTTTTCCTCTTAAAAAAATAAATAAATTGTATTTTTCCTATATTGGATTGATTGGATGAAGCGAATACAGTCTAAACGTGTCAAGGAATTTAGTCTATTTAAACTACTATTTAAAATTAAAATAAAAAAGAGTGACCTAATGCAATTCACCATCTATTTGTATTTCCATTATAGAGTTCTAATAAATTAACAAACTCAATTGTTGTTGATATATATAATTTATTTTTTATTTTTTATTTTTTATTTGACTCTTTTTTCCATTCAAAGAATAAGTTAGATAGGGATATAGGTACATCAAAAGTTTCAAGAAACCACCCACATTTTTATAATAGCAGAGATTATTTTGATGTGCAATAACTACATCATGTTTTGTTTTTTTCCCATGTAAACACTGACTTTTGCTAAGAGTAATGACCAAACAAGTCAATGATAATTGGCGAGTGTCTATTCCTAATCCGAATTTCTCTGTTTTTCCTACATCACCATTAAAAGACAACTCTCCCATCTCCTAATCTATTTACTGTATTTGACTAAGTTTTCTAGATTATACATAGATATGAGACATGTTTACATCGGCCGTGCAATCAGGAAACTTGTCTCTTAAGCTATATTGATTCTAAAATTATTTCTAAATCATACAATCATCAAGAAAAGGGATATCGATGATAAAAAACGTGATTGTCTGATGCACCTCGTTTCATGAGTATGGGTACTATATACACCAATCTTTGTGCAAGGCTTCTCATTCAGAATAAGTAAATTGAACGGCCCCGCTTGTTGTTTTGGTACTTGTAGAGTCTAGAAGTTTCTTGATTCCAATAGTGTAAGACTAATCCTAATGGAGCTAAGACTCCAATGAATGTATTGTGCATGACTCACTACACCTCACCAACAAGCTCCACCATACTCAGCGCCACAGCCATTCCAGCCTCCATAGGCATATTCGCCGCCTATTGAACAAAGGTCCCATGCTAAAACAAAACATTAGAACAAAAGACGTCGTAGGTTAGAAAAAATTAACCTTAGAACAAAAGATGAAAAATGATATTTGTAATAATTGCAGGCAATTAGAGCAGCACCTGCTAAGTGGCAAGGATATGAATCATAGAAAATCATTCAGGAGTAACCTGAAGCAGCAAGTGGTTGATAGTAGAGATTGAAGCAATGTGTGCTCCTAAAAAAGAAGATTTGGAGTCTTCAAATGATAGTGATCAGGAGTTAGAGCCATCATATGGCTTATAGCACTAATTCGTCCCAGGGTCAGAGACGATGACCTGCCAACAAGCTCTTCATCAGAGGCAAATGATGATTTTGATTCATATTCTAAAAAAGACTTGCTCTAAGACTACAGTGAAATTTTTAAGTAGCCCAATATCACATCAAAGTCTCTCTGAAGAGATTTCCACGCTAAAAAGTGAAATATTGAGAATCAAAGCAGAGACACAAGTGCAAGAAGACTGCACTGAGGAGAACAAATCAGCCAAGGCCGAGAACGTTCAGCTTAAAGAAGACACGTAAGAAATAAGCTAAGCAAGTAGCAAAAAATGTTAAAACTCAATTAGCTTATTTCTACACTGTTGAAAGCTTCGAAGAAGCTAGAAAATGTGAAAAACTTAATAAGAATGTTTGGTGAATATTCCCGGATTGGATTTGATAATTTTGGGGCTAAACCAAGTAATTAAAAGGGTTACAGTTCCAACAAATAGTTTAGCCTCAGGGTAAAAAAAAAATATCAAATTTAATTTGTTTCCAGATGTACGAACAAAAAAAACATTGTACATTGTACGTACATGAGATCAGCGAGAGACCAAACAAGCAGCGCAATAGAGAGGTACTATTTGACTTTGTCCTAAAGCTATGATCTTCTTCCTACGTGTTGGTTATAGGGCTGATCATGACTCATACCAAAAAAATGACCACGATCTCTTCTCGTAGGAGATAAAATTTGACCATTAGAGGAGATCGATAGGGTACTAAAACCACCATGAGACTAATGATGATTGGGGCCAATAATGGTGAAATGAAATGGTCAAATATCTCATATGATAAATAAATTAACGACGATACAAACCCAAAATAACTAGACACAATAATTGTGAAAATAAACCCAAAAAGATTTGGATTAATAAAAATCAATTGTTCAATCTTTGATTTAAGAAATGAAAGGATTGCTAATATTAAATTCTGGGTTTTTTGGAATGCAAAATTTGTGGTATGGGGTTTTATATGGGTTTTTTTATTTGATTAATATAAAAAAAAATTCAAAATAATATAATTTTAAAATCATTATTTTTTTTAATATAAAACGGCATTTGATATGTCGTTTTCATCTGAATTTTCTTTTTTTTTTAATGAAAAATAGAAGACGACATTTTAAATGTCGTCTTCAATTTAATTTTTTTTTTTCGAAAATTGTTAGGGTTAGGGTTAAAATTTTCTTTTTTTTTAATGAAAATCTTCATCATGATTGTCTAAAAATGAAAATTGAAAAAAATAATTTTCACTGTTCATGCTTTGTTTTATTTTAATGAAAATCTTCACTGTTCATGTTTTGTTTTATTTTGAAGACGGCATTTGGAACGTCGTCTTCACTGTTCATAAATATTTAAAATTGAAAATCAAAGACGACATGCCAAATGTCGTCTTCAATTTTCCTTTTTTTTTTCTTCCGAAAAACCTATTTTATCCTAAATCCATTTATAAATTCACCCAACTTTACAGAGTGTTTTCGCTCCCACTTTTGCAAAATTTTCTCATTCTCTCAAATTTAAGAGAGTTTTACTCGTTCATATTTTCTTCAACTTTCTTTCAGCATACTTGAGAAGAATTAATATCCGGATACTTTTTGAACTTCAAATTATCAGGTATAAATTTACATATTATTATTATTTGTAAACTTTATAATAGTTATTTATGTTAATGGTTTTTTTTGTATTAATTGTAGATCCTACGCATTGTGCTTCGAAGAAAAAAATTCATATTTGGAGTCAAATTTACGGATTACAGGTAAATAATATGCTATAATTGGCGGATATCTCTTTTTAAATATGTTGAAGAGTTGATGGTTTAATTTAATTATAAGTCTTATTTATGTTTATATTTATGTTTTGGAACTTATTTCAAATTGTATACACATTGTATATATATATTTATGTTTTGGAAGTTATTTCAAATTTTTAGAGAAAGTAAAGAATGTCTGATGAAGTATTTTAAATGGAATTCTGTGTTGTATGATGCTCTTCACAAATTTTTGAAATTTCAATTTTGTGGTAATTTGATGGTCAGAAATTAAATTAAGCATGGTTTCATAAAAAAGAGAACATTTTGTATATGTACATTCTCATATCCAGATCAACTTGTTATTAAACTAGAAATAATTAGAAAGAGAAATCAAATTCAAAGCTAATTGGGCAATAATGTTGCTTTGCCGTATCAGAATACACCCTTTTAATACTTAGGATTATCTAAATTAAATTCACACTACTACTATCCTTAATCATATTAATGTAGGCATTTACTCACTTTAAAATCCTCAATTTCCAAGGAATTAAAAACCCACAAAAAAAAGCGACAAATTAATTTCATTTTCCATCTTTACCTAAAAAGCACGCTAGTTTATTTCTAACCCAACAAACAAAACTCTTTTTCCGCATACAAACTCACTAGTAGAACTCTTTTTATCTTTTTGCTAAAGGTCTTGTTACAAAAACGAATTGAAAAATTACTTAAAATTTCTTAAAATAAACTTTTATACGTAAGATTCATGAAAGTATTTTTTCAAGTATTTCAAGAACATATTTCATCAACTTTTTAAGAAGTTTGATGACTAATTTTTCTTTCACTCTTATATTGATAAATAGTATTGATGATAACTTAACTTTGGATGTTAAATATTGAATTAATTTAGTAATTGATGAAAATACAAAACATCATAAAATATAATTGGGAGTGGTAAGGATGAGTAACTAATTAATAGCCGTCAGATTGACATGAATTCGTTTATTTGTCCATATCTAAGTATTAAAATAATTGTGAGTGGCAAGGAAATCAATATTTTATGCCCATTAAATTACAAAATATGTTTTTTATAATTTGATAAGTTAGTTGTCCCTTGAACTAATTTTTCGAGTTTATTTATTTTTTGAAGATATGTCGAAGCTCAACAAAATTGATGTTATGGTGTACTCGGGAGGTCAAATACTACAAGAGTCAAATTCTCTCACATATAGCATTCCTCCAGTTGGGTATATGAGACTACCACGTTCGACAAACTTTACTGATTTACTGGCAAGATTGTATATTCGAACTCGAATAGATATTGATAGATTTTCGCTGAAAGTATTTGCTAAATATTCATGTGAGTATTGATCTGTGATAAAAGAATCCATTTTGGAGATAACCGATGATGAAAGCCTAAGATTTTTCATGGATCCTGATGGTGAGATTAGTAGCCTACATCTCTATATTCAGAAAGATGAAAGGTACAACAATATTGTTCCGGATATGCCTTTGTCCCAAGTGTGGGGATCCTACACGTCACTTTAAACACAAGAGATGCCCGTTAGCCAAGAGCTTGACCATTTAATGTCGCTTTTAACACAACCTGCTATACCTGTTTTGCCAGCGGTGACACAAGGAATGGAAAGTTTTGGGTTGCATGACTATTGTGTAGGTGCCTCTACATCATCACATGAAATTGGGGTCAATTGGCAACACAATACTGAATCGCAGAGTTAAAGAGAGCTTGATAATGCTGAATCTGCCCATGAGCCACAACAAGAATGTTTTAATGATTCAGAATTGAGTGATTCAGAGCCAGATGAAATTGATTACCCTATTCCACCTGATGATAAGGGAGATGTCGATGTCAATGTTATGTTGGAGATATTGTCACAGCCTGGCGTAAGAACATCACCGCAACATCAAGAGCCCTTTAACAATCCAATACCTCCGTTAGTTAATGTGGACATGTTATATCCAGTCACACCGTTCTACTCCAGAACATATCCAGAGGTAGAAGCAGACTCTATTGATATCCAAGCTGCATCAAAGGGTAAGTTTTATGATTTCAGAAAAGCAAATCTCGGCTTACACATGGTCTTTAAAGACAAGAAACATCTCATCTGTGCTGCAAAAGATTACTTAGTGCGACATGCGAAGCGCGAGTATGTCGTGGAGTTGAGTAACCCAACACTATGGAGAGTGAAATGCAAACACAAAAACTCAACAGTTAAATGCAGATGGGCCCTCTGAGCAATATACAAAGAAAATATTCGATGCTTCAAGATCACAAAGTATTATGAGTCTCATACATGTCTTTGGTTGCTACCCTTTTGATAAATATTGTTCGCACTGATCCGGCATACAAGATCGTCAACGTCATTACAATGGTGAATGATCAATTCCAGTTTGATATTCCATATGCTAAGGCTCGGTACAGCTTGAAACGTGCACGCGAAGTTGTTTATGGGACTTGGGAGGAATCAGTACGAAAATTGCCTAAGTTTTTGGGAGCTGTCAAAACATGGAACCCGGGCATTGTTGTTGAATGGGATAACTATGATACAAGATATGATCGAAAAAAGGTGATCAAATATGTCTTTTGGGCATTCAAGCCGTGTATAGATGGATTTCGACACTGTCACAAAGTCATATGCATAGACGGAACACATCTATACACAAAATACAACCATAAGATGTTGATCACGACACCCATGGACGCAAATAAACAGATATTTCCTCATGCTTTCGCCATTGTGGATGATGAAACACTTGCATCTTGGAAATGGTTTCTAGAGAATTTGAGCAAACATTTTGTACAAGTAGTTGAAGAATGCATTTGTCTTATTTCTGATCGTCATCCAGGAATCCTCTCAGCAGTTGAAAGCATACCTGGATTTTGCCCTCCTAGAGTAGTTCATCGCTATTGCCTGTGGCACGTATGTTCATACTTTAATAGTCAGTTCAGAAATAAGGTCTTAAAGAACCTATGTTGGGTAGCTGGTTCATCGACTCAAATAAGAAAGTTTGAAAATGCCATGGATCAGATTAAATCACATGATAGAGATGCTCATCAGTATTTAAATGCGATT
This sequence comes from Buddleja alternifolia, assembly GCA_019426215.1. Classification (NCBI taxonomy): domain Eukaryota; kingdom Viridiplantae; phylum Streptophyta; class Magnoliopsida; order Lamiales; family Scrophulariaceae; genus Buddleja; species Buddleja alternifolia. The sequence goes on from WHWC01000281.1 coordinate 25,546, forward strand.
GACAGAGAAAAATGAATTTTTGCTTATGATGGAGGATGGCGGTGTGGCATTATGACAACCAACATGGCTTAAAGCATAAATAATGTATTCAAAGGTGCTCGTCGTCTTCCGGTCATAGCTATTGCAGAGATAACATTTTTTCGTTCCATAGAGCATTTTAAATTGCGGTTTGCGGGGGGTCGGGAGATGCTTGAGAAAGGACTCCCTTGGACAAGCTATGCGCATATGATGTACTCACATTGGTCTGAGAGCACCACTCATAATGCAGTACAACATTTAATTATCAAGAGCAATCTGCTAACGTTTTCACACGTCCGATGAGAGGACGAAGTGGGAATAGGTACGTTGTGAATCTTAGGAAAATGGAGTGTGATTGTGGGAAATGGAGTGAATTTGGAATACCTTGCTCACATGTTCAATTTGTATGCAAGAGCTGGGATGTAGAAGCAGCAAAATATGTGAAGCCGTATTATGGGATTCGTCCATATTTAGCAACGTTTAGAGGGATCTACACGCCATTGCCAAGGGAACACTATTGGGATACCTCCCCCCCCCCTTTGGAGTTGTTCCATAACGAAACTCTACGTGTCAGTCGTCGTGTAGGTAGAGATCGAACAACTAGAATACATAATGAAATGAATTGGGCACGTCGTTGATCTCATATGTGCTTGTATTTTGTGTCAGCTAGTTTTCGTTGATTGTAAGAAAATTTTCATAAAAAATAAATAAATTTAGTTATGTATTTTAGTTTAGAAAGTAGAATTTTAGGGTTTATGTTTGAAAGTAAAAAAAAAAAAGGACCAACTCAAAAAAAAAGGAATCAACACATAGACATATTAACTATATTAAACAAATTAACACCAATCTAGTTAATTTCTTCATCAGACATCTTAGTATCTGATCGATACTGAGGACCTACACTGAGCTCCCACCTAGCTCTTGCTTCTTGCACATAACCAGATAATGCATACTCTCTAGATATTTCTTGGAAATTAAGACGCGTCATACGCATAGCCGTCCTATTATTCTCTTCACATATCCTATTGAGGGCTAGTGTCTTTTCATGATTTGTTACCCGAGGCATGATTATAGCTCTCCATCTAGGGCAACGAATATGAGGTTCACGACAATCGGTAACAAGCCCATCTTGTTCTTGGACACGAAACCTCCATTCATCTTCCTTTGTGTGTAAATACACTTCTGAATATCTTTGATTTGGATTTAATGAGTAATAGTGATCATCATCCAACTACCAACTACGCCCCATAGCACGAAAAATATCACCAGGAGTGTAGTGCAATTTCGGAGCTCTAAAAGGCTCCATTTGTGTAATGTTAATTTGATTTACAACCATGCTCTTTACATATATAGCTGCCTAATGAATCAACAAATCCATCACGTGAACAGGGCAACTAAATTATGACAATGAAGTGTCACAATCCATGAATAGTTACATCAAATCGATCACGTGAATGATCAGTAACCAAGTCATAAATGTATAAATCATAGCCCAAAGTCGTCAGAATACATATTTCTGAGATTGAATTGAAAATGGGAGAGAATCCAAACTCTAGAGGTACATGGTTATTACGAGAAAGAAACGATGAATACGAAACACTTCGCTTTGAACACCCAGTTGAGTATTATTGTGGACTCAGGAGGGAATGGGCTCATTAAATTATTGAATCTGAGGAGTTAGTCAATGATCTTCTCACACTTGGCGTTCGAATTCCACAACGTCGATCAATACTGATGCCGAGAAACAATGTCAAAAATTGCAGGAAGGCCATTTCAAGAATTAGAATAGAAAACAACAAGATGCTTTTACGTCGTTCTAGATATCACATGCTTCAACTAACAGAAGAACTTGCGTTTGCAAGAGGCCAAAGACTCACACGTCGTGAAATTTGTAGTGTTTTGACTCATCCCCAATATAGGTCACACTTTTACAAGTCGGATGAGGATGAATAAATTTAATTTATTTTTGACTTATTATGTGTTAACATTTGAGTTTTTTTAGGGTAAAAGTTACTACCAAAATGTGTGTTCTTTTACATATTGTATTTTTTCACCAGGATGTCGAAACGAATCAATTCTCGCACTGTTAGAAACTTTGTGAGTCAATGTACATTTTTATGTTCAAGTCAAACCCCAAAAATCTACAAAAAATGTAGAAAAATCACCGCGAAATCAAAAAAAAAAAAAGACACACATATCCCACATATCACAATTTATATATATATATATATATTAATTTATATAATAAAAAAGAAGGACTGACAATAACGCGCGTCAGTGGTTACAATTGAAAAAAAATGGAACTTTTGCTGGCATTCAAGTCACAGACTCAGCAAAATTAATCAAGTCACGGACTCAGTCAAATTTTATCTAACAATCACATGTGATATATTTGACAAAAATCAAATCTTATCTGACAATCACATGTGATATATTTGACAAAAATAGTATTTTGAACTCTTATTTAACCGAACACACTCTTTCTATTCTGTTATTGTGTTAACACTTGCATCACTTGCAGGAGGTTTTGAAATATTTCTTACTCATAATTTTCAATATATTTTTCTATTACTATTATTTATATTAGTTTTAGATTTTAAATATTGTGCATTTATATCAATATATTTTACAATATTATTATTTAATGAAATGTTAGTTATTTATTAACATGTGAGTTTTTTTTTTCTTCAGAATTTTGTCTTTTAAATTGTGGGTTGTTGTTACTGCATAATTAAGGTAACCATTTCTTCTTCAATGTTACCAATTGTTTTTTATATATATTTACGAAAATTGAAGACGACAAATCGCATGTCGTCTTCAATTTTTTTTTTTAAAAAAATCGAAATAGAAGACGACATTCTGCATGTCGTCTTCTATTTCAATTTTTTTTAAAATTCCAAATAGAAGATGACATTTCACATGTCGTCTTCTATTTCGATTTTTTTTAAATAGATTTTTTGACATATATATGTGGTAGATTCTACTTTACGTGATATTTTTGTCCTTTACCATGTTCTCATATACCTTTCAATTCCAATATTAGTTTCTTCTTGGTGCTACTGGATTCATCTGATGAATTTATTGTATTATTTTTATAACAAATTTAATCATTTGCGTAATTTCAGAAATGATATTTAAATTATTAATGTATTAATATTTCTGATATATTTAAGTGCAGGATGGATGCTTCATTGATATATGAACCAATTGATACTACTGTGTTATGAGATCAATGTAATCATAGATCTCAAGATGTGCTCAATCCAGATGTAGAAAAGAAAGATTTATTCCTTCGAGTGAGACGTGGGGATAATTTGTTTTGGCGCGAAGTTGTGAATGACCGACCCCATACTCGCGTACTCTCTGTGTTACACTAGATGGGATTCTATGGTGTATACTCGTGTGGGTGGTTTAGCCATGATGTGACCTTGATCACCGCGCTAGTTGAGAGATGGCGTAGTGAAACTCATACTTTTCAGCTTCGAGTAGGAGAAACGACTATTACTTTACAAGATGTCGCTATTATTTGGGGTCTCCCAGTCGATGGTAAGGTTATTACTGATAAAGATAAAGTAAGGCCACTAGCTAAATGGCAGGAGTTATGTTACAATTTTTTAGGCTTATGGATTGAAAAAGAAGATTTAAATGGGTACCGTATTAAGGCAAGTGTCTTGGTCAACCATTTGGAAACTTCCACGATTAAGGATGATAGTACACCTTTACAAGTAGAAAAAGTTGCATGCACATGTGCATTATTGCTTTTGGGGGGTGTTTGTGTCCGGACACCATAGGAGATTGTGTTCCACTTTTGTGGGTGAGTAAATTGAAACATGTTTCTCGAGTTCATCGCTATAGTTGGGGTAGTGCTGTCTTGGCACACTTATACCGGGAGTTATGCAAATCATGTCAGAGATGACATGAAAATATCGGTGGTGCATTGCAGTTGTTGCAGGTTAATCAACATTTGAAATTAATGCACTATTGTTGATTGTTGTTTAGTTTATTGTAATAATTTATTTATATAACCTCTTCCAGATTTGGGCACGGTCAAGGATATCAGTTCTAACACCCATTATCACGTATCGTAGGATTGACATGGTTTCCGTGACAAATGTGCATAACGAAGTAATACTTCTAATTCCTCCATATGGCGCAAGGTAGTATATTGTGTTTCCAAGTCTTTTATAGAAATGAATTTTACGAGAATAAATTTACCAAAAAAATAAAATAAAATAATCTAAGAGAATAGATGTTATATCATAACAAAAATAACTTGTTTGTGGTCTCAGGTGGAATTGTGAGTTCACATACGTAGATACGTTTCACAATGCCTTAGGACCAATTAGAGAAGCCCTTGATCTTATGTTGTCGAGTCAGGTATCTGTGATAATTTGATATGCATAATATTATGAAATGTTCATCTTAGTTTTACATTTTTAAGTATGTTTCTCTTGTTGCAGTTTGATTGGCATCCATATAACATGAGTGATCCAGAAATCCAATTTTTGCCACTTGAATGTCTTGAACCGAGAGTGTGGAAATCAACTTGTCCATTGATATTTTATGCCCTTGCTGAGGGGCATTATCCCGAACGAGTTTTACGCCAGTTTGGACTACGACAAGGGATTCCTCATGAGCCTGAATTTAATAATTTGTACTTGCATTGAATCGACCGTAGGGGGCGTGCAAACCGGGACTGGGAGACATTCCACAACAACTACATTACAATATGGAATTATCGATTTGTCTGGTCGGTGTGGGGAGACAATATCATTGACGAATGCACTACAGAAAGTAGATATGACGAGTGGTATGATAAAATTATACATCGTTATATATCACCTACTATGCATGTCATCGAGTCGGGATTCCAACAGGGGGAGGCACCATTGTGGGAAATTGTGGTACATAAAGAGAAAACTGACTTATAATTTGCGATCTTAAGTTTCTATAAATCAATTAGTTCTTCTTATTTACGACGTTCTATACCATTTCAAGATGGTCAGATGTCAGCTATGAGGATTGGATGTGATCATAGGCCTCATGACATAGATGGACTGAATTCATTGGTAGACCAACATAGATCCATAGCTACCAACGTCCATAGAATCGCTACACGCCGACAGTCAACGAATGTTTTGACAAACGACCAAACTAAGGCAACAGAGGTTGGGCAAAGAAGAACAACAAGAAGGAGAACTCGTAGCATGAGGCCCCGTGGTTCTGAAGATGGAGTAGGTCCATCAACATCCAATCATAGACTTACATTCACTGGTCACGCGTCATCATCATATCCTGATCATACGTTTTCTGTTAGTGCCCCAGAGTCATATCATGTCCCTGATCAGCCATTTACTGGTGGTGCTTCAACTTCTTATAGCATCCCTTAGTATTTGTCTTCCGGAATAGCTGTTCCAGATCCATTTACATCAGCACCTCCTGTATCGGCATGTGGAAATGTTCAGGAAGATTGTTACGTACCTCAGCCACTACAATAAAACGATCAATTCCCATTCACTCCACTGGCGCCACATGGAGAATTTTTATCTGGGTAGGTGGATATGTCTTTTCTAGACCTCGGGCTTGCACCTGCATTTACGCGTTCACGCCCAGAATTCAACGCTTCGCCCATCCCATGGCCGGTATTGTGTACGGCATATCGTGATCGCAGAGACTCAAGTGGGACAACTATGCCAACTCGTCATGAGATTAATTTGAATGATAGTAGTACTTGTGACAATGAAGAAACACAACCTTCTAAGATGCAATGTCCTTGTGGTACTATGGGACATTTTTAAACAATCATGATTGTTAGGAATTTCATATTAGATGTTTTGATGATGACAAATAGGACTTTCTGTTAGACTCCGAAAAGTGTAAAAGCTTTCATAGAATGTTATGTATAAGTACCTGAAAGCTTATTTATCTTAGGCTTATAGTATTCATCTTTGTAGAAATTCCTTAGACTAAGTATGTGACACTAAAACACTTAGGAAAATTCTGGGTGAGTCTACCAAGTCATGAAGGTGAAGATCAAGCGTCTAAAGCTACAATGGATAAAGATATCTTGAAGCGTCCGTCAAACGCTTTAGGGATTATCCCAGTGCTCAAACTACGAATGGATAACTCAGGCCGAATACTCAACATCAAGTGAAATGACGGAATTCTCAGTGAGACTATCAAGACAAGATTGAACAGTAAAGCGTTTGAAATTCAGGATCAGTCCAAGCGTCTGTCCAATACACGAGAATAACTATTCTCTTCAGCAAGCGTCCAAAAAGGTTAAACCAACACAACCTACAAAGAACGTAACCTGAAAAAGAATTCAGACTCAAAACCATCCAAAGACTTAAAAAATGCATGAATCAAACGGACGAATTATTTCCAACGGAAATAAGACAAGATGCATTAAAAGTCGGATAAGTGCTATTAAAATATAAGCACTATAACTTATGGGCAAGCCATATCTTTGACCTAGACTGTCAGATTTATGAAACCAAGACCATGCCTAACCAATTAAATATACCCAAAGTTAGAAATGTCTGAACTCAAGGAATGTTTGGGGAAACTAGACTCCAACCGAGTCAAACGGACAAAAACCACCAATACCTTATAAATAGCTCTTTCAACAAACAAGTAAAATGATGGAAAAGTGACACACACAAAAGTACCTACCTTGTTGAAAGAAAAGCTTACTAAAAATCATAGCCAAATATCCATCTAAGCTTTTCACAAATATTCCAGAGACAGTCACCCATATCTCAAATCTCTTGTTAAGAAGAACCTATACTACCATTGAGATATCCCCAAGTTGTTTGAACTTTCCAAAAACAAACAAACCCGTGACCAAAACCATCAACACCTTTCATCTGAGTGAGAAAGCTGGTTGACTTGCAAGCAATATTTTTGTGAAAAAGAAGCTTGTTGAAGTTGATCTCTATTGGAGCTGAAATCTGTGTGACCAAGGAGTTCCGAGATCAAGAGTAACTTGCACCATTTCTGAGTGAAAGAAGCAAGGGGATAGAAGATCTTTAGTGGAGCTGAAATCTGTGTGACCAAGGAGTTCCAAGATCATATCCAATCTCCCTCTATCTTGTAGAAGTCTCTGTGTGACTCTTCGATAATCATCATAGTGGAAAAACCTCCCTGATAAAAGGAGAAGAAGGACGTAGCTGGGATTACATCACCCAGTGAACCTTACAAATATCTTGTGTCATTTACCTCTTTAAGCATTCATTGTTTTACTGCTTTACTATTCATACTGCATACATTCTGATAAAGTCTTAAAACAACTAAGTAACTACTTTCGATTAATTAACTGAACGCTAAGCTATAAAATACTTCCGCTGTGCTAACTCTGATTTAGTGACTAAACTCTGCCCTACTTTGGTAAGCGTTGAAATCACCGAGTCTAAGTTAACGTTTCTCAAGCGTCACATCCAGCGCTTAAACCTGTCAAGCGTTCAAATACTTCAAAGTGATACGAATTTTTAAGAAGTCGAAAAAGACTTCAGGGTTTATTCAACCCCCCTCCCCCTTCTAGACCCTTTCGTATACCACTTGGGACCAACAAGTGGTATCAGAGCGGTTGAAGTTGAAACCTAAGCGTTTCCAAGCGTAACTGCTTGTTCAGATCCATCTTTTTTATATAGTCGCTTCAAAATTACTTTAAAATTCTTCATGGCATTTTCTAAAGTTCCCAAGTTGACCGAGTTAAATTATGACTCTTGGAAGATCAAAGCGTTTACTTATTTGTGTTCATGTGATGATGAAATGTGTGATATCATTTCAGATGGGCCAATCAAAATATACAAAGTTATCACCAGAGCGCCCGAAGCCACAGGAGAAACACCTGACGGTTATGTGGAGAAGCCCATACAAGAATGGTCCACCGATGAGCGTCGACGAGCCAATCTGGACAATGTCGGTCGGAATGCATTATACACAGCCATTGGTGACAATGACAACTTATTCAACAAAGTCAAATCATGCAATACAACTAAAGAAATTTGGGATAAGTTGGCTACTATTTGTGGTGGCTCAGCACAAATAAAGGAAAACAAATTATCAATTGCCAAAGAAAAATTCAACGGCTTCAAGATGCTACCTAATGAGACGTTAGAGCAATTAGACATGAGGTTTACAGCCCTTGTCACTGAACTAACATCTCTGGGTATGGAGCTACAAAATCGAGAAACGGTGGTCAAAATCTTTAGGAGTCTTCCAAGCAGATTCCTGATGAAAACAACTGCAATGAGAGAATCAAACAATCTGGATAGCCTAACTCCAGAAGATGCTTTTTCAAAACTCAAAGCATTTGAGTTTGAGCTGAATTCGGCCAGTGATGCAGTAAGTAATCCAGTGATCGAATCTGGAGCGCTAATGCCATCAATCAAAGGAAAACCTATCAAAGAAAAAGGTTCGGACATAAGTGAGGAAGAAGAACTGGCGCTTCTAAATAGATTCAGGAAATTCCTGAAATATGAAAAGAAGGGAAACAGTCCTAAGCACCCAGGACAAAGTTCATATCAAGCGCTTCCTCAAATACAACCACAATATCAAGCGCCTCACTATCCTGCGTCCTCCTCCCTAGCGCCAATTCAATATCTAACTCCTTCTCAGCAAGATCTCTCAGCGTCTGCAGCGTTAAACCAACGATCCACAAGATTAACAAACGAACAAAAGATGAAGACCAATCTTTGTTACAACTGCAGGAGACCAGGGCATTTCCAAGTTAATTGCCCATATCCAAATGTGTCTAAACCTACAAAGCAAGATCACACGGATAGAAACCAATTCAGGAGCAACCTGAGACAACAAGGCTTGCTAGCAGAATCAGAACCTCTCTATACGCCTGAAGAGGACTTGGAATCATCAGATGAAAGCAGCGATGATGAACCATCAAAGGACTCAGCATTCATTTGTCTCATGGCAAGAGAAAATGAAGCATCTAACGACGTAAAACCATCTGAGGTAACCACTGATCTGTATCATCCTCTCTCTTATGATGAATTACTTGACAAAGTAAAGGAATATTATACAGATTGTCAAGATGCCACCCAATTAGTCCAAAATCACCATCGTATTATTTCAGCACTCAGAAGTGATAACTTAACGCTCAAAGCAGAGTTGCAAATTCAGCAACAGTGCATTGAGAAAAACCAATCACTCGAGAGTGAAATTACTCAGCTAAAAGGTGATCTTGATATAATAGTCAAAAGAGAAGCTGAAATGGTCGCTAAACTTGCCAAATCAGAGCAGCTTATCTCTTCATTATCAAAAGCGTCTAGAACGCTAGATAATGTGACTAAAGTAACCAGGGCATTTGGTGAAAAGACCGGTCTAGGTTTTGATAAATCTAGTTATAAAGCCAAAGCGTCCAATGTTACAACAATCAACAAAGGAAAAGGTGTAATCTTTGTTGAAGAAAGTTCAATCACACAAACGCTGAATGAATCAACAAATACTGGTGACACGCTAAAAACTAACGTGCTTGGATAGCAAGTGCACTAGACGTGTTTAGTAGTAAGTGGACAAAAAGTCCGGGTTGTCGAACCACAAGGACTTGAATTCTAGTTAATGATTTTCGATAAAAGATAAGATAATTAAAGTAAAGTGCAAGAAAAAGATTAAACAAACGAAGAACCAAAGAGAAACGTACTATAGATTTAATCTCACGTATGATAAAATGACTAAGGCACATGCTACAACCAATTCTACTCGTCAATATATATGAGCTACTCTTCGAATTATTAGACTCCTATTGCTTTGGTGGAAACTCCTAAATTAACTATTACCCGATGTCTCGGCACATAATAATCCTATGATTAATTGACGGTTCTCTAAATATGTCTATCCGAGAATCTAATCAAAAATCACGCATTAACGTTCTAGAGCTTCCCCGAACGAATCCGGCTAACAACACCCGGAATCTTTACCTATTTCTAGGGCAATCCCTCATTTGTTTCGGATGATGTGTTAATTCTCTTGCACCCTAATCTATTTTCTCTCGAACAACTAGATTAGGCAAGATAGCAAGCATATGGTGATCAAACACATGATTGGAATAAAAGCATAGAATTAACACACAAAGCAATAGGAGAATTAATACAAAGAGCAACTTCACATATATTGATTCATAAATTTGGCCTTCACATGGCCTTAGTTCTACAATATTAGCCTCTCATCAAAGCCTTAAGAAAATCTAATACAAACATATACATACTCATGGAAATAAACATGTAAATGCAAATAATTAAAACTCCCTCAATTGATTGATGATGGATCTTTGCTCTTGATCTTCAATCCTTAGCTCCTCCCTCTTTGTTCCCCTCCAAAAGTGATGAAGAAAATGGTGATGAATGATGATGAGTGAAAAGTGATGGACAAAATGCCTCTCTCTCCCTCTCCTCCAAGATGTGTTCGGTCCAATTGTGCTCAAATATCCTTAAGAAGACCACCAAAATCAGCTCCTCATGTGTATGTCCCCCCTAGTGTCCCCTCCACTACTCTTAAAGTGAGTAGTATAAAACTCCCTAAAGTAGATCTAGTAAGAAACATACTTATGACATCCCCCCCATACATGTGATGACCTCTTGGCTTTAAATGTTCCATTCCCCCATCAAATGATGATCTTTTGGCTGAAAGGAATCAAATCTCGGATGTGGCCACGCCTAGGCGCGGGAATTATGGCGCTCGGGCGCCCAAATCAGAATGTTGGGAGTATTTGCCTCTGTCTGGCGCAGTAATTGTATTTCCTTCATAACTCTCTCCACAAAACTCCGATTTGGATGATTCAAGTCCTCATTTGAAGCTAACACATAGTTCTACAACTTTGTAGAAGGAAACTTCATCCAATTCGGTCTCTAAAAATAAGAAAATATCGCTCGAACGTGGAAACTGGTGCAGATACGGCGCCCAGGCGTGGACAGAACGGCGCCTAGGCGCCTGATTTCTCGGCGCTTGGGCGCCCCTTTCAGAATCGGGCGCCTAGGCGCCCGATTTCTCGGCGCTTGGGCGTGGACAACAGAAGCAAATTGGCCTGAACTTGTTTTATACGTCGTTTTTCATCCCGTTCTTCGATTGTATCCATTTAAGACCTGAAATCACTTAATGCACGAATTAAACGCACATGTAGCAAGAATTAAGCGATAAATGAACCTAAAACATAAACGCAAAGGGGCTTAAAAACACGTAAAAATGCCTCTTATCAACTGGTACAAAAGCTAATGATAAAGTCAACATTGACTCAGGCAAAGGAAAAACCAAAGTGAATGTCTCACAAAAGAAAATATATCCAAACGCTCAAAAAGCTAAGGAGATATTTTCTGCCAGTGAATCAAACGTTAAGCGTCCCGCACCAAAAGTGCATCCTAAGCCAGTACCAAACAGAATCAAACGTCCATATCCAAAACAATCCAGTTCATATTATCAACACTATGATAATTGGGAATACGATTGTGATTATCACTATAATCAAGGATATTTCTATACATCTAGAAAAGGTATGCAACTCAAAACGAAACCCAAGAAGGCCAATCTTTCTCCCATAGTGAAGATAAGGCAAATATGGGTTCCGAAAAATCTAATTCACGTCACTAACAAAGAAGGACCCAAAACAAAATGGGTACCTAAAGGAAATTAGATCTGCCCTTTTGAATGCAGGTACCTAGAGCCAACACCGACGCTTCAGTATGGTACATAGATAGTGGATCATCGAGACACATGACTGGATCAAAGGATCTCTTGATCAACTATCGTGCAACCAATGGTCCTCAAGTTATATTCGGTGATAATTCTAAAGGTAAAACTAAAGGTATAGGTATCATGCATAGGGGGAACATCATGATCAATGATGTATACTATGTTGAGGGTCTTAAACATAATCTCCTAAGCATAAGTCAATTCTGTGATAAAGGCTTTGAGATTAAATTCTCTAGTGACTTGTGCGAGATAATCGATGTTAAGACAGGATCTACCAAATTAAAAGGAAGAAGAACAAACAATGTATACTTAGTAGATTGGGATTCAACATTAGATAACAACTCTACATGTTTCGTAGCTAAGAATCAAAACGAATTAGGTTGGTTATGGCACAGAAAAAAGAATCACCTCAATTTCAAAACAATCTCTCAATTAATATCTCTAAATCTCGTAGAGGGATTACCTAAAGGTTCCTTTAATAAAGATCGCTTATGTGATGCCTGTCAAATGGGTAAACAAGTTAAATCATCCTTTAAGAAGAAGCTTCATCTATCGACCTCTCGAATACTTGAATTACTACATTTAGATTTGTTTGGTCCTATTCAAATCATGAGCGTTAGTGGTAAAAAGTATTCACTAGTAATAGTTGATGATTTTTCACGCTATACATGGGTAGAATTTCTAGCATCTAAAGATGAAACTAGTGCCAAGCTCACCTCTCTAATTCGTCAACTACAAAACTCAAAAGATCTAAAAGTAACAAGAATTAGAAGTGATAGAGGAACTGAATTTACTAACCATATTGTTGAGAAATTTTGTAAAGACTTTGGAATACTTCATGAGTATTCAGCACCTAGAACACCTCAACAAAATGGAGTTGCTGAACGGCGGAACAGAACGCTTAAAGAAGCCGCTAGGACTATGTTAGCCGAGTCTAAGCTGCCTCAAAGGTTGTGGGCCGAAGCTATTAACACTGCTTGCTACACTCAGAACCGGTGTATGATCAACAAGCAACATGAAAAGACTCCATATAAGTTATGGAAGGGACGTAAGCCGAATGTTTCATACTTTCATGTATTTGGTTCAAAATGTTTCATTCATAACAATGGTTCTCAAAGCCTAAAGACATTTGATCCTAAAGCAGATGAAGGAATATTTCTAGGATACGCCAAAAGTGGAAAGAGTTTTCGCATCTTAAATAAGATCAAATCGAAGGTTGAAGAATCCATTCATGTTGTGTTTGATGATGCTAACCAAGAACCGAGTAAGGTTAATATTAATGATGCAGGAATTGAAGATTTATCTCAACAAGCGTCACAAATCAATCTGTGTGATGATAGTGATATTGATGAAGATAATGAAATCATTATACCTAATCCTAAGACTACTCGTAAAGACATCAACGATGACATTGCAAGAAACGCTGATGATCATGAAGGGAATGTTCATCAAGAGCAAATTCAATCTACAAACACTGAAGCGCCTACGCAAGGAATTGGTCAAGCGCCTACACAGTTTAATCAAACGTTAGATCAATCCCTTAACTCGTTCCAACCAGACAGAAAATGGCTCAGAGACCATCCACCAGAACTAATTATTGGAGATATTGGAGCACCCGTTAGAACGAGAGCCGCTACAATAAATGAGGCCATGTTTGCAAGCTTCCTATCTCAAATGGAACCAAAGAAAGTGGATGAAGCGCTTAACGATCCGAGTTGGATAGAAGCCATGCAAGAAGAGCTAAACTAATTTGAAAGAAATGAGGTATGGACGCTAGTACCAAGACCAACCCACCAAGGGGTCATTGGAACTAGATGGGTCTATAGAAACAAAATGGATGAGAATGGGATTGTGATTAGAAACAAAGCCAGACTAGTAGCTCAGGGATACTGTCAAGAAGAGGGCATCGACTTTGATGAAACATACGCTCCAGTTGCCCGTCTTGAAGCAATCCGCATGTTTCTAGCGTTTGCAGCATTTAACAAATTTACAGTATATCAAATGGACGTAAAGAGTGCATTTCTGAATGGTAAACTCCAAGAAGAAGTATATGTGGAGCAACCACCAGGATTCATCAACAACCATGGGAAAAGCATGGTTTACAAATTGGACAAGGCACTCTATGGTCTTAAACAAGCACCACGAGCATGGTATGACACTCTCTCTATCTTCCTTATAGGTAAAGGCTTTTCAAAAGGCAGCGTTGACACAACGTTATTCAAAATTACCCATAATGAAGATATTCTCCTAGTTCAAATTTATGTTGATGATATTATATTTGGATCTACCAATAAGCGTCTATGTGAGAAATTTTCGAAAATGATGCAAGATCAATTTGAAATGAGCATGATGGGTGAATTAACTTTCTTCCTAGGATTACAAGTTAAACAACTCCCTAATGGCATATTCATAAATCAAACTAAATATACTAGAGATATGATCAAGAAATTTGGTATGGAAAATGCATCACCTTCAAAAATTCCAATGAGCCAAACGCTTAAGCTAGATAGAGACGATAATGGAAAGAAAATTGATATCACTAACTATAGAGGTATTATTGGATCACTTCTTTATCTTACAGCTAGTAGACCCGATATTATGTTCTCAGTATGCATGTGTGCACGATTTCAAGCTGATCCTAGAGAATCACACTTAATTGCTGCTAAAAGAATCCTTAAGTACCTAAAAGGCACACAAAATGTGGGCTTATGGTATCCTAGGGATTCTCCTTTTGAACTAATCGGTTATTCAGATGCAGATTTTGCAGGATGCAAAATAGATAGAAAAAGTACTAGTGGAACATGTCAATTTCTAGGTGATAGACTAATTTCATGGCATAGTAAGAAGCAACAGTCCATCGCTACTTCCACCGCTGAGGCTGAGTATGTAGCCGCTGGAAGCTGTTGTGCACAGATCCTTTGGATGAGGCAACAACTTAGAGATTATGGAATAATCCTAGATCCAACTCCTATCCATTGTGACAATCAAAGCGCCTTAGCAATGACTTAAAATCCAGTTCTTCACTCTAGAACCAAACACATTGACATTCGCTATCACTTTCTACATGACCACGTTCAAAAGAAAGATATCTCCATGCACTTCATTAGTACAGAAAAGCAACTGGCAGATATCTTCACCAAAGCGCTTAACGAACAACGTTTTCTCACTTTAAGAAGTGAACTAGGTATGATTGATCTAAATGCTTAATCATTCGAAACATCATACTTTTGTTAGGCATGAAATTTAGGGGGAATTCACTGTATGTTATGAAATTTATGGGGAACCTACATAGGGGGAACCTTCAAAGAGCAAACTATACCTAAGTGAATATGACCAAAAATGTTTTCCCTTGCATCGGTCATACGCACTTAGCACCATACACTTAAAACCTTTTTGACGCTTATTACACAAATCTGCCTTAGCGTCTGCACTTCTTTCAAAATAAACTAAACGCTTAGCTTTATTCCCGGCTAAAGCAGTTAGTAAAAAGACCCTTTTAAAAGCAAGCGTACATTACCCTACGCTAAAACGAGAAAGTGGATTAGTCAATCAATGCAATTAATGCTGACTTGACATTCCTTACCCTTCGCTCAAGAAAACCCATGGGTGCTCATCACGTTTTTCAAAGATGGTTCAGCACATGTACACGCGTCAGTACAATTACCATGTATCTTAGACGAGTACAACGAGCGCTGAATATTTTAAACCAAAAGTAAAACACTACTACCAAGACCTAATGATAAGTACTGGGAAACTGTGTCCTCATATACACCCTGAAAGGAATAATTCTATATGTTACAATGACCGCTAAAGTACAACCTGTTACTTGAAAGAGACTCTCAAGATTTTCAAGCGTCCACATAACACTAAATTGTTTCAAGCGTCATTCTGAATAGGTCCGGACGCTTTAACAAATTTTTGGCGGGCATTTGAATAGTGTTCAAAATTATGATTCCCGAACAGTTTTCATAAAGAACGTATCCGCTTTTCATGGGCACACGTATCACTCTCAGTCTCTGTTTTCAAACTTTTAATCGGACTTCAAAATAGTATATGTGGCAGTTACTAAAAGAAACCGTGCCTATTTAATCTAAATTCACGTCCACAGTTATATTTTAATGGCTGAGATTTATATTCCTCCACGTGTCAACATCTCAAACTTCAAACACACCGAACATTCAAATTGAAGTTTCTGCAGAACACAAACACTCTTATACTCTATTACATTCGTGCAAAAACAAGTCTCTCTCTTTTTCAAAAACAAAAAATTTTCCTTCGTAATCTCTGTCTACTGCTCACTAATGGCACCCAAGAAAGCTACTGCTGGAACCTTTGAAGTTATTGTCAAGATCACTGAAGGCCTTATAGTTGATGGGAAGTTTCTCTATGAAAACCCCCAAATTGATCTAACGGAAATAATGGATTCTGTAGCAGAGGCTGGGCTTCAGAAATTTCTCACGAAATACTCATATATGTTTCCTGAAGAACTAGAATTTTTCTGGAGAAATGCTTGACTGTCTGACGATGAGACTTCCATCACGTGTTTGTTTCCCGTCTCCAAGAAGGAATCAAAGACGTTCACTCTCTCTGCGGCCTCCATTGCCCAGAATTTCTCTCTACCTAATGCTGGAGCCACTTTAGACACTATCACTGAAGAACAAATTCAAGAAGTCTGGACTCAGATTAGCGCTTACGATGATGTTCCATACAAACCGTACTTTGAGAAGAAAGATATAGTGAACAGGTATCGAGTCTTGGCTGATTTCTGCAGTAAAAACATAGAATGCAGAGTGGGAACCTTCGACAAAATCAACCCAACCCAGTTCCAGATGATGACTGCCATCCTACTCAAGATAAAGATCAACTGGAGCGCCTATATATTCAGCAGGTTCAGAGACAGTCTACGCACTTCAAACAGACCTTATGGTCTAGTTTTAAGTGATCTACTTTTTCGAGCAGAGTGCACCTCTTCAGCAGGAGTCACCGTGGCCAAGCATAAGTTCTATGGGCCAAGAATCATCAATAATCTCTTCAATCCACCCAAAGTTGGGGGTGCTGCTAAGCCTCTCTCTGAGCGCCAAGTTGTCCGCGCAGCGTCAGATGAGGAGGCTGAGCGTCCAGATCAGGAGAAAGCCAAACGTAATGTGAAGCGTCCCACTGTCACAAAAAAACGGGCTCCTCGAAAGCCCAAGGCTCAACCTATCAAAAATGATGAAGATGACGAGGATTCTATACCCCTCATTAGTCGAAAAGATCTGGAAAAGGTTCTCAAAAATATTGACTTTGAAGAACCTGCAGTTCCACAGACTCAAGCGTTCCCCGCCGAAGGTATAAATGTGAAGCGTATCTTCAAGAGGCGTAAGCGTCCAACTGCTGCCATCTCTTCTGAGGCTACACAAAGAGATCAAGTTATCGCTGCTGTCCCGATATCATCCTCCGAAACACCAGTTGATGTCCATCTGGATGTTGATATGACCCAAATTGTGGCCATCGCACATGAAGCTGCCATCGAATCTACAAATCTCGAGCCGGATGAACCTGAAATCCCAAGGGCTCAACCATTGCTTGCATTACCTAGTACAACAGAGGCACGCTCAGAAGGTCAGAGCGATGCTAACGACGTTGTGATCCATCGACATTTCTTCAAGCTGGATCCCTCAAAGACTATCGATCACTCAGTCGATTATTTGCCTCCAGCGCCCGCAGAGAACTTCATACCTGCAGGTTACAATGAAGAAAGTCTTATCAATGCCGAAAATGATATCGCCAAGCTCATAAAGTTTGATCTGGCTGTACGCAACACTCTCTTTAATACAGCCTCCACCCCAGCTGATGAAGCTTACTACACAGCGCTTGAACTCGGGAAGACTCCCACACACATCCCGGCTTCCGTCACTCTCCAAGCACAGCGGCAAGGAGGCACGACTCCTAGAGCTGATGTTGACTTAGCTTATTATCTGGACTGTGGGACAAGCAAACCCACTGGCTTCGCTCTCCGCGACTACAACATCAGAGTCTATGAGCGTCAGGATCAGCTTCTGAACCCAACGGAAGAGCTACTAAACAGAGAAGGCTATTCTCACTCTCTAACACTGGTCAAAAGCGAGGAAAACAAGCGCTCAGCTAATCCTCTCCTCCTGTGGAAGAATAAAGGAGTACATGCCGGTGAGCGTCCAGCATCCCTGACCGAGATGATTCAACTTGAAACCGATGCATATTTTGACTGCGTCTGGAACGCTAACTACCAACCCGACAGGTATCGTTTTGAATCCATCTGTGATATTCATCACCAAGGGTTTCGTGCTATACTTAATGCAGGAACTGAGTATTGTATGACTGAGATAAGATGGGCTGAAGCTTACATGGGTGACACGTATAAATTTGAAGACTTGGTTAGTGCTCCCCATCTATTCAGAATAGGGATTCATGATAAAAGGACCAAATTTGCACGCTACATGCTGACGCAGCGCCAGCATAGACTTGGACCCGTTCTGAAGCTGCCTCTGATCCGCCATCAACCTGAACACCGCTTAAGACAAGCGTTGCACAAACTGGCCAACTCTTCTCTACGCTTTGATGATCAAGCGTCCACCAGCGGTTCTTCTCCCATGTCCTGTCTGAACTGCACCCCTAGCCACTGTGAAGACAACTTTTCTCTCATGATGGCAATTATGCCTCCAGTCTCTCTATTCGACAAAATCTTCACAGACAATCTGCGACAATGGGATGGCTCTCGGATCAATTCTTTCAGAGGATATCCACTACTTCCGTCTATTCGACAAGAAGTCTCCAGTCACTATGATTTTGGTTTATCGCTGCTAGAAAGATCTCAAGCGCTTGCTTCAGCCATCTACCCATACTTGGAAGAGTATTACCGGCTCCGCGTTCCCGACTCTCGGAAACCGAAGACTCTCCCAACAGATCGGCTAATTGGCTTCTCACAACACTATTGCCCAGATGCCTTATTCTCCATCTGCAAAGCGCCCTCCAAACTCTTTCCCACTCATGTGCTGGATATCCTCGGGCCACTGTATATCAGGGCACTGGATAGTCCTATCAGAACGTTCATTCAAGGTACTCATCTCCCCACTCTACATTTGAATGAACTCCTGCAGACTGCTACGTATCCATATGCAGATGAACCGTTTGCCAGCTTGGACTTTCGGTTTACGGACTTTAGCCGAATAGAATCAGAATTTCCTGCAGCACCAGCTGAACTGTTACCTGCTCCTGAGCGCCTATTAGAGTTACCTCAAGCGCCTCATTCTCCCAGTCCAATTGAATCCGACTCTACTGCATCCACCGAGTCCAACACTGCTCCAGAGCTTCGAGGAACAGTATTTGATCCTACTAATCAAGTACCTATTGAATCTCTCAAACACACATCTCGTTTTAAGCCTCAAGTCCGCCCTGCACTTCCCCACGCTCAACCGTCCATGACTGAATGCCTCACTCAAATACAACAACTCTCTACAGCTACTCAGGCAAGTCATGTGGCTTTAACCAATGATCTACAAGACCGGTTCACGGCTCTCGAGACCTCTCTCACAGACGCTAATCAAGCTCAACTCCTGGTCATGAAAGAACATTTCGACCAGCGTCTAACCACTCTTGAGGGCTCTGTCGCTCAGATTGCTGCTCAAGTCAGTCTTCTTACTCAGCATTTCATACAGACTGATGATGGCAATAAGGGGGAAAAGAAGGGAGAAAAGAGGAAATCGTCAACATCTAAAGATCAAGTTCCTCCTCCACCATCCAAGCGTCAACACATTGATACTTCTCTCACACTGAGTGCAGAACCAAGGTATCCCTATCCCTCTTGGGTAACCACATCGGTTGAAGCGTCCAATAAGAAAGAAACTCCCAGAGTGCTCTATCCAACTCTTCCATTGCCTTCAAGAGCACTGCTTGAACAGTTTGACATTCCTCTTCTCAGAGCATCAATTCCAGAACCAACTGATCCAGCAGTATTAGCCTTAGAAAGAAAAATGTCTGACTTCGACCAAACCTTCAGAATTTGCCTACGATACATAGGCATCAGTCCAGAGGAATGGGATAAACACTTCATTGCCTTTAAGGCACGACAAGTTCAAGAAAACAAGCACATAATCAGTAAAGATCATGCTGCAATGATGACGTTAGAAGATCAGATAACTGAAGCAATCCGTGCTGAAATGACTAAGAGATACAAGATCAAGCCACGATCTTAATTTTTACTTGTGCCTCTCTCTTTTTAGTTGTAAAATGCCTGTACTGTGAAATATATATATAAAATGCATTTTACAGCTGAAACATCTCGTTAAAGCTCAAACTAACTTACTAACTTACGTTAACCTTCAGGTATCTAACGCTTGAACCAAATAAGTATTGCCATCATCAAAAAGGGGGAAATTTTTAGGAATTTCATATTAGATGTTTTGATGATGACAAATAGGACTTTCTGTTAGACTCCGAAAAGTGTAAAAGCTTTCATAGAATGTTATGTATAAGTACCTGAAAGCTTATTTATCTTAGGCTTATAGTATTCATCTTTGTAGAAATTCCTTAGACTAAGTATGTGACACTAAAACACTTAGGAAAATTCTGGGTGAGTCTACCAAGTGATGAAGGTGAAGATCAAGCGTCTAAAGCTACAATGGATAAAGATATCTTGAAGCGTCCATCAAACGCTTTAGGGATTATCCCAGTGCTCAAACTACGAATGGATAACTCAGGCCGAATACTCAACATCAAGTGAAATGACGGAATTCTCAGTGAGACTATCAAGACAAGATTGAAGAGTAAAGCGTCTGAAATTCAGGATCAGTCCAAGCGTCTGTCCAATACACGAGAATAACTATTCTCTTCAGCAAGCCTCCAAAAGGGTTAAACCAACACAACCTACAAAGAACGTAATCTGAAAAAGAATTCAGACCCAAAACCATCCAAAGACTTAAAAAATGCATGAATCAAACGGACGAATTATTTCCAACGGAAATAAGACAAGATGCATTAAAAGTCGGATAAGTGCTATTAAAATATAAGCACTATAACTTATGGGCAAGCCATATCTTTGACCTAGACTGTCAGATTTATGAAACCAAGACCATGCCTAACCAATTAAATATACCCAAAGTTAGAAATGTCTGAACTCAAGGAATGTTTGGGGAAACGAGACTCCAACCGAGTCAAACGGACAAAAACCACCAAAACCTTATAAATAGCTCTTTCAACAAACAAGTAAAATGATGGAAAAGTGACACACACAAAAATACCTACCTTGTTGAAAGAAAAGCTTACTAAAAATCATAGCCAAATATCCATATAAGCTTTTCACAAATATTCCAGAGACAGTCACCCATATCTCAAATCTCTTGTTAAGAAGAACCTATACTACCATTGAGATATCCCCAAGTTGTTTGAACTTTCCAAAAACAAACAAACCCGTGACCAAAACCATCAACACCTTTCATCTGAGTGAGAAAGCTGGTTGACTTGCAAGCAATATTTTTGTGTAAAAGAAGCTTGTTGAAGTTGATCTCTATTGGAGCTGAAATCTGTGTGACCAAGGAGTTCCGAGATCAAGAGTAACTTGCACCATTTCTGAGTGAAAGAAGCAAGGGGATAGAAGATCTTTAGTGGAGCTGAAATCTGTGTGACCAAGGAGTTCCAAGATCATATCCAATCTCCCTCTATCTTGTAGAAGTCTCTGTGTGACTCTTCGATAATCATCATAGTGGAAAAATCTCCCTGATAAAAGGAGAAGAAGGACGTAGCTGGGATTACATCACCCAGTGAACCTTACAAATATCTTGTGTCATTTACCTCTTTAAGCATTCATTGTTTTACTGCTTTACTATTCATACTGCATACATTCTGATAAAGTCTTAAAACAACTAAGTAACTACTTTCGATTAATTAACTGAACGCTAAGCTATAAAATACTTCCGCTGTGCTAACTCTGATTTAGTGACTAAACTCTGCCCTACTTTGGTAAGCGTTGAAATCACCGAGTCTAAGTTAACGTTTCTCAAGCGTCACATCCAGCGCTTAAACCTGTCAAGCGTTCAAATACTTCAAAGTGATACGAATTTTTAAGAAGTCGAAAAAGACTTCAGGGTCTATTCAACCCCCCCCCCCCCTTCTAGACCCTTTCGTATACCACTTGGGACCAACAATGATTTTCACTTTAATTAAACCACTTGAATGATTTATTATTTGTAAAATAAAATATTTAAAAATGAAATATGAAAAATAGAATTAGAAAATTTTTGAAATTTAAAGTCAATTGTCACAAACGATGAAAAATGAAAAACAAGGTAGAAAGTTTTCATTTTAACCCTAACCCTAACAATTTTCGAAAAAAAAAAGAAAAGAAAATTGAAGACGACATTTAAAATGTCGTCTTCAATTTAATTTTTTTAAAAAAATTATGGACAGTGAAGACGACATTTAAAAAGTCATTTTCACTATTCAAAAATTTAAAAAAATGATGAACAGTGAAGACGACATTTTAAATGTCGTCTTCAACTTAAAAATATATATATAATTAATGATGATGACATTTAAAATGTCGTCTTCTAATTTTGATTAAAAAAAAGAAAATTCAGATGAAGACGACATATCAAATGCCGTTTTAAATTAAAAAAATAATGATTTTAAAATTATATTATTTTGAGAATTTTTTTTATATTAATCAAAGAAAAAACCCAGTTTTATATAGAAAAATATTTTCATGGATTATTTTATATATAAAATTTGTTTTGAGGGATTTTACTAATTTGTGCTATATTTAACATATACAATTTTATTAATTATTCTATTTACAACATTTTCAACATGATCATTACTTTTAACTAATTCAAATCATTTGGAAAAATTGCAAATTTAGTCTTGTAATTTAAAGGGGGGCAAAATTGCCGTATCTTGTGCCACTATCAAAACTGGTCTCATAACTTTTAAAAAGTTGCGATTTAAGGACACTTTTCAATTAGAAAACCTAAATTTGCCGGAAATAGTCACGTGTACTGCATGTGACCAATTAAAATGGGGGGTATTCAATTGCCGGTCAGATTTGCACGAGTGAAGTATGACATGCCTTTTTTATTTATTTTTTTGAAACACAAGGGGAGGGGTTCAATTGCTGGCCACATTTTTTTTCTTTCCTAAAGAAAATCTGATTTGGCGTCTTATGTGTTAAAGAAATGCGCTATCATACTTCACGCATGCAAATCATGGCGGCAATTGACCCCCCCCTCCCAATTTTTAATTAGTCACGTGGCGAAATTGGATTTTTCAATTGAAAAGTGTCCTTAAATTACGATTTTCTGAAAATTACGGGACCGATTTTTGTCTGTTGTACAAGATACGAGGCCCATTTTGCTACCCCTAAAGCTATAAGACTAAATTTGCAATTTTTCCTAATCATTTCATACATTATTATTAGCTACCAAATTCTGTTGGCTTATTTTGAGGTTTGGTCCTCTAACTTTTCACCTTGCCAAATTAGTCCTTCATCTTGTTCTTTGTTAACAATTTTGTTTCCATTGTAAGATCAATGGTAAATTTTGTAGTAATCTTTGAATTTAGCAAAATAATTTCCCAAATAATTCAAGCCCAACATGCTTCCGAAGAATATTAAAGTTTCATAATATAATACTTTGATTGACTGCCTTATCACCGGGTATTCCGAGTCCTCATTTTTATGGATTGGATCCAACGACAGAACCGCAGCCAATGGTTTGCAGGTACTCAGCTCCTTAAGCAATACACAACTCTGCCCAATATCGTTTCCTACCTTTGGGCGTAAAAGGTACTTCAGAATAAAGGATTAATAAACTTCAGATGACAGAGGTTGAACAAAAGCCTTAAACTTTTATTGATGAAATATTATTATTACATAAATATATTCTACTCTGCTATTGGAGGAGAAAACTAGTTAGCCTCTCATGTATGAGAGATCGCTAAGGGTGTCCAAAAAAACCGAAAATTCGGTTAACCGCCCGAACCGGACCGAAAACCGAAAATTTCGGTTCGGTTTTTGGTTTTTTTTTCTTTGAAAATTCGGTTTTCGGTTCGGTTTCGGTTTTAGGGTTCGGTTAACCGAACCGAACCAAAAACCGAATTTTTTTTTTATCTTTTTTAATATATTTTATTACACATATTATATAATACTCTATTATATAATATATGTAATAATATATTACATTTCAGCCCCAAATCATTATCACATTTCAGCCCCTCCCTGTTCTCTTCTCTGCCCGTCTCTGTTCTCTCGTGTTTCTCTTTGCCGTCCGGTCCGCCGACTCCAGTCGCCAGCAGCTCGCCGTCGTCCGACGCCGCATTTTGAGGTAAGATATATATATATATAGTCTTTAGAATCTACTTGCCATTTATTTTAATGTTAAAGAATCTAATTGTTATTAATACTTTATATATATATATATATATATACATATATATATAGTCTTTAGAGTTGCACAGTAGCAAAGGAAAAACTCACTCACTTTATTCTGCATCGCTCTGCTCAGTGTTCAGTCATATGAATATATGATATTTCCAAATGAATTCATATCAAAGAATAATGTCATGTGGGCTTGATAATTTGTATTTGGGTTAAAAGTTGAATACTAATAATCTCATGTGGTCTTGAATTCATATCATAGTTGAATAATGTCATATGGGCCTGGATAATGTCAAATGGGCCTGGATCAAGAAGAGGAAGATTGAAAATTTCGGTTATTATTTCGGTTATAACCGAATTTGTAAGAACCGAATTTCGGTTATAACCGAAAACCGATATTTTTTTCAAAAAAATGATTTTTTTTAATTTTGAGGCAAAATTCGGTTAACCGAGAACCGAACCGAACCGAAAAAGTTCGGTTTTAACCGAACCGAACCAAACTTATTCGGTTCGGTTTTCGGTTTGCATTCTCGGTAAACCGAATTCTCGGTTAACCGAATTTTCGGTTCGGTTTTCAACCGAACCGAACCGATGGACAGCCCTAGAGATCGCTATACTCTTTGGGGAAATCTCCATACACTCGAAATGAAAATTAAAAAATATTTTAATTTTTTTTTTCTTTCTGGATTCTAGAATTATTGAAGAGTAGGAGGGAATAACTGATGCCTTCCTTTTGCTTCTACCTTTGCCTTTTATAGGCCTTTTTTCGGACTTCAGCTGCGGATTTCAAATTTTATTATTGCTGACGTCATTACGTGCATCAACATCTGTCCTTATCCACAATTGCCACACAGTGCTTTATCGACTGCTTTTTTACTTTTCTTCAGCCGCCCATAGTCCGATTGCCGATTACTGTCAAAAGTGGTTTTTGGCTTTGTTAGCCATTTGTCCGCTTTTGATTATTGCACTCTAACATCATTGCTTCCGTCAGCCTCCTGTAATAAATTAAAATTATACCCTTTGATGGGCAAATTTATACAAATTATATTTTTAAAACTAATTATTACATTTTGTTTAAAATTGTAAACTCATTGAGCCTATCTTAGACTCGGTTTTTATTTTTTACTACATCTCGTACTTTTTATCGAGGTTTGTGAAAACTCCTCGGGTATGCTGGTCTTTTTCCCTTGTCCTGTTCAGGTTTGGGTTTTTTCTTTGTAACCCTGATTTTGGTCCCAAACAAGGGTTTCTCTTGTGTTTCACAACTAGGGCATACATGATTATGCCATTGATCAACATGCATCGTATTGCATGCCTTCTTTCTTGTATTCTCTGTTCCAGGTAGCTTGTTCTTCCAGATAAGAGTCCTTTTTCTATTCGAACATTTTTTCTACAAATTTTGTACTTTTTCCTGTCATAGAATTGAGTAAAAAGGACACATTTATTTTATTTAAATTTTTTTTAAAGGGATACTTGACTTTGTCCATCTCAGTGAGACAGACCTAAAATCCCCAAGCCCTTCTAGTAGAAATCTCGTCTTCGCTAAAGGAGATTACTAGAAGTGCTTATTCCATAACGACCTTAACACAGATATAGGTTGCCATATCCGGTCTCTGTAACTTGATAAAATGGAAAGCCGGATGAGACCCGTTTCCTGCTATTTCTGGAGTTGCTGAAATAAATTTTAGCTCCACAATGTCTCCTCTTTTGAGGTGCTGATTTCTACTAGAAGGGCTTGGGGAAATTTTGGGTCTGTCTCACTGAGATGGACAAAGTCAAGTATCCCTTTAAATTTTTTTCGGACCATAGTATCTCTTCGCTTCAATCCACTAATCCAATCCGGTAATTTGAAAATTTCCAGAAAACTTTGTGACAGTATGGATTCAAGTGAGTTCCCTAAAATCATACCATTCTCGGACCTCTTCTGGGTTTGACCCCCCGAGCATCCAAATTCTGGGATATCTCCCTGATGTTTCGATCAGAGACTTGGATGGATTTATCCCCTTCCTTGAGACTAGCTTTTCCCATGATTTCTGATACACCTGTCATGGTAAATTAATCCCCTTAGTATTAACCTTAGAGGTGTCGGTCTATGGCCTAAGGTTAATCTCTCCCTCTTTAACGCCAGAGGTGCTGGGTTGACTTGAAATAATAGGAGTTTGCACTTCCGATTGTTCAATTGTTTTCTTTTTACCAGAATCTGGTATAGGACTTGTGCAAGCAGTATTTGAATCTGCCGCTCTGGGTATAGAGCCCCGTTCTCTAAACGTAGGTTTCGAGTCCTACTCTCTTAACTCTCGAGCCATCAATGAGGATGATGGCTTTCGAATTGGTTCTTGTAAGGTATCCCATAACAGAGTCATGACATACATAGTTCCCCTGATTGTGTTCTGGACTGTGTCCAAATCAACTCGTTGTATATGGCCAGCTGCCTCAGCGTTAACTGATAGCTGTCCAAACGAGAATGGAATTGGCTTCAGATGCTTCCATCTCTTTTTAGGAAATCTGCAAAAACTTTCTCATGAGATTTTACAATAATGATGTTAAAACAATAATATTGACATTCAGCTTGCCATGTAATAATACGTGCCTTTTCAATCTTTTATTCAAGTTTATTTTTTGAAAAGGCTTTGACATTCGTATTATCAACTTTTAGAGTCAATTCCTTGGCTAATAAAAATAAAGGCCATTTTTTAAATGCCTTCCAGACTGCATAGAATTCCTTTTTATTTATATGCCAAAGTTTTCCTTGTTGTTCAGTGAACAATCCTCCTGTATATCTACATGAGCACTGTTGCCCATCTGTTATTGTTGGTGATAGTCCCAAGTGGCATACGAAAGGGTCTAGAACGGGAGGGGGGGAGATTGAATAGACCCTGAAGTCTTTTCGACTTCAAAAACTTCGTATCACTTTTTAAAGATTGAGCGCTTAGAGAGCTGAGCGCTTGGTTAGGTGCTACAGTAAAGGTAATTTACACATAGTGATTTTAGCAATTTACCAAAGTAGGGTAAATCTTAGATCGCTTAATCAGGGTTAGCACATCGGAAATGATTTTAAAGCTTTTGCGTTCGCTTTAGTCAAATAGTAGCTCATGTTTTACTTGTCTTTTTCCGAATAAATGATAGAATATAAAGTAAGACAATAAAATAGTAAATAACACAAGAATTTGTAAGGTTCACTGGGTGGTGTAATCTCAGCTACGTCCTTTTTCTCCTTGAACATTTGGAGGAATTCCACTAAATTGATTATCGAAGGATCACACAGAGGCTTTTACAAAATAGAGGTGGGGATGATGATCTTGGGCTCCTTGATCACACAGACTTCAGCACCAATGAAGATCTTCACCAACAAGCTTCTCTCACTCAGAAATACTGCTTGTAGAGTCAACAACTTCTTCACACAGATATAGGACGTTGAGGATTTTGATCACGGGTTTGTTTGATTTTAGAAACTTAGGATATCTCAATAATAGTGTATGGTTCTTCTTTGGAGGTGTTTGAGATATCTATGGCTGTCTGGAATGTATGTAAAAAGCTCGGAAGGATTTTGGTTATGGAGTTTCTAAGCTTTTCTTGAGAAAATATTTTAGCAAAATTTTTACTTTCTTGTGTATCTACGTATCTGTATGTGGGGTTTGCTGAAGGGTACTATTTATAGGATTTCTTGGGATTTGTCCGTTGTTCACATGTGAGCACGTGTGTCTTACGCAGCGCGTGAGTCATGCCTTTTTTCTGACATTCCTGAAATCCTGCTGCACTGATTTGATGTGGCAGGTTTGAACTCTGAAATTCTAACAGTCTAAGCCAATAGGTAGCTTGCTCCGTATACAATCTGTTCTTATCACATTTAATGCTCTTATCAAGCATTTAATGCATTTGAATATATTTCCCATTGGAAATAAATGCCCATTTAATGAATGCATTTAAGTCCTTAGTGACTTCGGAAATTATTTCTGGTAAAACGGATCTTCTTGATCGCTTGAGTGCTTTGAGCGCCTGATTCATACATCCTGAAACAGTCCATAGCGAATGGCAGTCGCTTAAGACAAACTCTTCATCTTTGCTTGACTTCAGACGCTGATCTTCAACTTCATCTCTAATAAACTCACCTAGAATTCTATTAGCGACTTGGTTTCCAGTACTTATTCTAAAATCTACAAATATAATAATTACAAGCCTAGCAAGATTACAAACTTTCAAACGCTTATACAATTGTTCTATGAAAACATAAACTTACATTCTTTTGGGGTCTAACATAAAATCCTATCTTGTCATCATCAAAACATTTAACATGAATTTCCTAACAATTTTCCCCTTTTTGATGATGTTAAGACCTTAACTTTTATAACTCTTTTATAGATTAAGAGTTCAAAGAAAAACCCAAAATTAACCATTAGTTAGCGTTTGGAGAGTTCGTTTAGTTAGCCAATGTTAGATTAGCCTCAACAAGTTGTTTTAGTGATAAATCATTCATTCATTAATATGATAAGTAAGCGTACATGATTTATACTAGAAATAAATACATTAAAGCGACAACAGAAACATACAAAAGAAAATATAAGCAATCATCTTTTCTGTCGCTTTGCGTTTGCCTCTTCAGCTAGAATTTCACTCGCTAGGTCCAGGAGAAGTCTATCAATGTTTGTCATTGTGGTATGATAGACTTCATTATAGTCATGCCTTCTCTATTTAGCGCTTAAATTCACCTCTTATAATCTTTCCACTCAATCCCTTGGAGGGATTCCAAATTCTCGAATCAAGTCATGATAAATGTCTTGTCTTCGATCATTGATAGGTTTCCAATTGAGAGGTCTTCTAAGAGGTCCAGCGTATGGATGAAAACCTTCTAAAAATTCTACATCTAAGTCCGGAAGCCTGTGCCTGCCTTGGTAGTATCTTAGCTTTCACTTCTTAGTGAGCATTTTCTTTGTGCTTACTATTTCTTCAAACATGGAGCGCCAATTCTTATTGTCTGTTTTAGAAATTGGCTCCTTCAAGGCTTTGGCTTGGGACTACAGAAGCTTTTCTTTCTCATCTTCCCCCTTCTTAGCATCATCAAGGGAGGATTTAAGAGCAATGATATCTCATCGCAATAGCTTAACCTCCTCAACAAGTAGCGCGACTTGTTCAGCGATACTTTGAGCAACTGTGTTAGAAGCATTATGACGCTCAGTATCTGCCGAAGCAGTTTGGGCTAAGTTACGATTGAACTCTTCAAATAATCTAGAAATAAGTGGCACCATCAATAATTTGTTGAGTTGATTCAGCAAAACGAGAGCATGAACCCTGAATGTCAATCTGAGAGTGTTGGTCTCAAGTGGCATACGAAAGGGTCTAGAAGGGGTGAGGGGTTGAATAGACCCTGAAGTATTTTTCGACTTCAAAATATTTCGTATTAAAAGATTTTTGGACGCTTGAAAAGATAGACGCTTGAAGTGTCTAACGCTTGACTTAAGCGTTCACTTAAAATATTGGCGCTTTGGCGAAGCGTCTGATGAAGACTAATTTTTAAAGTTAACTCAGACTTCAAGAATTGAATGCTTTGACCAAGTATGTTAAGCGTTCAGTTCTTTTAATCAGTGTTAGCACAGCGGAATGATTTTTGGAGTCTTCTCTTTGAAAGTTTTAGCGTCACACGAGGTTTCTTAGTTGCTTAGCTTTTGATTGTGTTTTACTTGTTAGGAATTTCATATTAGATGTTTTGATGATGACAAATAGGACTTCCTGTTAGACCCCGAAAAGTGTAAAAGCTTTCATAGAATGTTATGTATAAGTACCTGAAAGCTTATTTATCTTAGGCTTATAGTATTTATCTTTGTAGAATTCTTTAGACTAAGTATGTGACACTAAATCACTTAGGAAAATTCTGGGTGAGTCTACCAAGTGATGAAGGTGAAGATCAAGCGTCTGAAGCTACAATAGATAAAGATATCTTGAAGCGTCCGTCAAACGCTTTAGGGATTATCCCAGTGCTCAAACTACGAATGGATAACTCAGGCCGAATACTCAACATCAAGTGAAATGACGGAATTCTCAGTGAGACCATCAAGACAAGATTGAAGAGTAAGCGTCAGAAATAAAGAGAAGAAACTCAGGATCAGTCCAAGCGTCTGTTCAATACACGAGAATTACTATTCTCTTCAGCAAGCGTCCAAAAGGTTAAACCAACACAACCTACAAAGAACGTAACCTGAAAACTCAAACCCAAAACTATCCAAAGACTTAAAAAATGCATGAATCAAACGGACGAATTATTTCCAACGGAAATAAGACAAGATGCATTAAAAGTCGGATAAGCGCTATTAAAATATAAGCACTATAACGTATGGGTAAGCCATTCTTTTGACCGAAACTGTCAGAAGTTATGAAACCAAGAACATGCCTAACTAATTAAGTATACCCAAAGTTAGAAATGTCTGAACTCAAGGAATGTTTGGGGAAACGAGACTCCAACCGTGTCAAACGGACAAAAACCACCAATACCTTATAAATAGCTCTTTCAACAAACAAGTAAAATGACACACAAAAAAAAAAAGGCAAAAAAATTACCTACTTTGTTGAAAGAAAAGCTTACTGAAAATCATAGTCAAATATCCATATAAGCTTTTCACAAATATTACAGAGACAGTCACCCATATCTCAAATCTCTTTTTAAGAAGAACCTATACTACCATTGAGATATCCCCAAGTTGTTTGAACTTTCCAAAAACAAACAAACCCGTGACCAAAACCATCAACACCTTTCATCTGAGTGAGAAAGCTGGTTGACTTGCAAGCAATATTTTTGTGTAAAAGAAACTTGTTGAAGTTGATCTCTATTGGAGCTGAAATCTGTGTGACCAAGGAGTTCCGAGATCATGAGTAACTTGCATCATTTCTGAGTGAAAGAAGCAAGGGGATAGAAGGTCTTTAGTGGAGCTGAAATCTGTGTGACCAAGGAGTTCCGAGATCATATCCAATCTCCCTCTATCTTGTAGAAGTCTCTGTGTGACTCTTCGATAATCATCATAGTGGAAAAACCTCCCTGATAAAAGGAGAAGAAGGACGTAGTTGGGATTACATCACCCAGTGAACCTTACAAATATCTTATGTCATTTACCTCTTTAAGCATTAATTGTTTTACTGCTTTACTATTCATATTGCATACATTCTGATAAAGTCTTCAAACATCTAAGCGACTACTTTCGATTAATTAACCGAACGCTAAGCTATAAAATACTTCCGCTGTGCTAACTCTGATTTAGTGACTAAACTCTGCCCCACTTTGGTAAGCGTTGAAATCACCGAGTCTAAGTTAACGTTTCTCAAGCGCCACATCCAGCGCTTAAACTTGTCAAGCGTTCAAATACTTCAAAGTGATACGAACTTTTAAGAAGTCGAAAAAGACTTCAGGGTCTATTTAAACCCCCCCTTCTAGACCCTTTCGTATACCACTTGGGACCAACAAGTGGTATCAGAGCGGTTGAAGTTGAAACCTAAGCGTTTCCAAGCGTAACTGCTTGTTCAGATCCATTTTTTTTTTTAAAAAAAATTTATTTAGTCGCTTTAAAATTACTTTAAATTCTTCATGGCATTCTCTAAAGTTCCCAAGTTGACCGAGTCAAATTATGACTCTTGGAAGGTCAAAGCGTTGACTTATTTGTGTTCATGTGATGATGAAATGTGTGATATCATTTTAGATGGGCCAATCAAAATATACAAAGTTATCACCAGAGCGCCCGAAGCCACAGAAGAAACACCTGACGGTTATGTGGAGAAGCCCAAACAAGAATGGTCCACCGATGAGCGTCGACGAGCCAATCTAGACAATGTCGGTCGGAATGCATTATACACAGCCATTGGTGACAATGACAACTTATTCAACAAAGTCAAATCATGCGATACAACTAAAGAAATTTGGGATAAGTTGGCTACTATTTGTGGTGGCTCAGCACAAATAAAGGAAAACAAATTATCAATTGCCAAAGAAAAATTCAACGGCTTCAAGATGCTACCTAATGAGACGCTAGAGCAATTAGACATGAGGTTTACAGCCCTTGTCACTGAACTAACATCTCTGGGTATGGAGCTACAAAATCGAGAAACAGTGGTCAAAATCTTTAGAAGTCTTCCAAGCAGATTCCTGATGAAAACAACTGCAATGAGAGAATCAAACAATCTGGACAGCCTAACTCCAGAAGATGCTTTTTCAGAACTCAAAGCATTTGAGTTTGAGCTGAATTCGGCCAGTGATGCAGTAAGTAATCCAGTGATCGAATCTGGAGCGCTAATGGCATCAATCAAAGGAATATCTATCAAAGAAAAAGGCTCGGATATAAGTGAGGAAGAAGAATTGGCGCTTCTAAATAGATTCAGGAAATTCCTGAAATATGAAAAGAAGGGAAACAGTCCTAAGCACCCAGGACAAAGTTCATATCAAGCGCTTCCTCAAATACAACCACAATATCAAGCGCCTCACTAACCTGAGACAACAAGGCTTGCTAGCAGAATCAGAACCTCTCTATACGCCTGAAGAGGACTTGGAATCATCAGATGAAAGCAGCGATGATGAACCATCAAAGGACTCAGCATTCATTTGTCTCATGGCAAGAGAAAATGAAGCATCTAACGACTTACCATCTGAGGTAACCACTGATTGGTATCATCCTCTCTCTTATGATGAATTACTTGACAAAGTAAAGGAATATTATACAGATTGTCAAGATGCCACCAAATTATTCCAAAATCACCATTGTATTATTTCAGCACTCAGAAGTGATAACTTAACGCTCAAAGCAGAGTTGCAAATTCAGCAACAGTGCATTGAGAAAAACCAATCACTCGAGAGTGAAATTACTCAGCTAAAAGGTGATCTTGATATAATAGTCAAAAGAGAAGCTGAAATGGTCGCTAAACTTGCCAAATCAGAGCAGCTTATCTCTTCATTATCAAAAGCGTCTAGAACGCTAGATAATGTGACTAAAGTAACCAGGGCATTTGGTGAAAAGACCGGTCTAGGTTTTGATAAATTTAGTTATAAAGCCAAAGCGTCCAATGTTACAACAACCAACAAAGGAAAAGGTGTAATCTTTGTTGAAGAAAGTTCAATCAGACAAACGCTGAATGAATCAACAAATACTGGTACAAAAGCTAATGATAAAGTCAACACTGACTCAGGCAAAGGAAAGACCAAAGCGAATGTCTCACAAAAGAAAATATATCCAAATGCTCAAAAAGCCAAGGAGATATTTTCTGCCAGTGAATCAAACGTTAAGCGTCCCGCACCAAAAGTGCATCCTAAGCCAGTACCAAACAGAATCAAACGTCTATATCCAAAATAATCCAGTTCATATTATCAACACTATGATAATTATGATTACGATTATGATTATCACTATAATCAAGGATATTTCTATACATCTAGAAAAAGTATGCAACTCAAAACGAAACCAAAGAAGGCCAATCTTTCTCCCATAGTGAAGACAGGGCAAATATGGGTTCCGAAAAATCTAATTCACGTCACTAACAAAGAAGGACCCAAAACAAAATGGGTACCTAAAGGAAATTAGATCTGCCCTTTTGAATGCAGGTACCTAGAGCCAACACCGACGCTTCAGTATGGTACATAGATAGTGGATCATCGAGACACATGACTGGATCAAAGGATCTCTTGATCAACTATCGTGCAACCAATGGTCCTCAAGTTATATTCGGTGATAATTCTAAAGGTAAAACTAAAGGTATAGGTATCATGCATAGGGGGAACATCATGATCAATGATGTATACTATGTTGAGGGTCTTAAACATAATCTCCTAAGCATAAGTCAATTCTGTGATAAAGGCTTTGAAATTAAATTTTCGAGTGACTTGTGCGAGATAATCGATGTTAAGACAGGATCTACTAAATTAAAAGGAAGAAGAACAAACAATGTATACTTAGTAGATTGGGATTCAACATTAGATAACAACCCTACATGTTTCGTAGCTAAGAATCAAAACGAATTAGGTTTGTTATGGCACAGAAAAATGAATCACCTCAATTTCAAAACAATCTCTCAATTAATATCTCTAAATCTCGTAGAGGGATTACCTAAAGGTTCCTTTAATAAAGATCGCTTATGTGATGCTTGTCAAATGGGTAAACAAGTTAAATCATCTTTTGAGAAGAAGCTTCATCTATCGACCTCTCGAATACTTGAATTACTTCATTTAGATTTGTTTGGTCCTATTCAAATCATGAGCGTTAGTGGTAAAAAGTATTCACTAGTAATAGTTGATGATTTTTCACGCTATACATGGGTAGAATTTCTAGCATCTAAAGATGAAACTAGTGCCAAGCTCACCTATCTAATTCGTCAACTACAAAACTCAAAAGATCTAAAAGTGACAAGAATTAGAAGTGATAGAGGAACTGAATTTACTAACCATATTGTTGAGAAATTTTGTAAAGACTTTGGAATACTTCATGAGTATTCAGCACCTAGAACACCTCAACAAAATGGAGTTGCTGAACGATGGAACAGAACGCTTAAAGAAGCCGCTAGGACTATGTTAGCAGAGTCTAAGCTGCCTCAAAGGTTGTGGGCCGAAGCTATCAACACTGCTCGCTACACTCAGAACCGGTGTATGATCAACAAGCAACATGAAAAGACTCCATATGAGTTATGGAAGGGACGTAAGCCGAATGTTTCATACTTTCATGTATTTGGTTCAAAATGTTTCATTCATAACAATGGTTCCCAAAGCCTAAAGACATTTGATCCTAAAGCAGATGAAGAATCTTTCTAGGTTACGCCAAAAATGGAAAGAGCTTTCGCATCTAAATAAGGTCAAATCGAAGGTTGAAGAATCCATTCATGTTGTGTTTGATGATGCTAACCAAGAACCGAGTAAGGTTAATATTAATGATGCAGGAATTGAAGATTTATCTCAACAAGCGTCACAAATCAATCTGTGTGATGATAGTGATATTGATGAAGATAATGAAATCATTGTACCAATCCTAAGACTACTCGTAAAGACATCAACGATGACATTGCAAGAAACGCTGATGATCATGAAGGGAATGTTCATCAAGAGCAAACTCAAACTATAAACACTGAAGCGCCTACGCAAGGAATTGGTCAAGCGCCTGCACAGTTTAATCAAACGTTAGATCAATCTCTTAACCCGTTCCAACCAGACAGAAAATGGCTCAGAGACCATCCACCAGAACTAATTATTGGAGATATTGGAGCACCCGTTAGAACAAGAGCCGCTACAATAAATGAGGCCATGTTTGCAAGCTTCCTATCTCAAATAGAACCAATGAAAGTGGATGAAGCGCTTAACGATCCAAGTTGGATAGAAGCCATGCAAGAAGAGCTAAACCAATTTGAAAGAAATGATGTATGGACGCTAGTACCAAGACCAACCCACCAAGGGGTCATTGGAACTAGATGGGTCTATAGAAACAAAATGGATGAGAATGGGATTGTGATTAGAAACAAAGCCAGACTCGTAGCTCAGGGATACTGTCAAGAAGAGGGCATCGACTTTGATGAAACATACGCTCCAGTTGCCCGTCTTGAAGCAATCCGCATGTTTCTAGCGTTTGCAGCATTTAACAAATTTACAGTATATCAAATGGACGTAAAGAGTGCATTTCTGAATGGTAAACTCCAAGAAGAAGTATATGTGGAGCAACCACCAGGATTCATCAACAACCATGGAAAAGCATGGTTTACAATTGGACAAGGCACTCTATGGTCTTAAACAAGCACCACGAGCATGGTATGACACTCTTTCTATCTTCCTTATAGGTAAAGGCTTTTCAAAAGGCAGCGTTGACAAACGTTATTCAAAAATTACCCATAATGGAGATATTCTCCTAGTTCAAATTTATGTTGATGATATTATATTTGGATCTACCAATAAGCGTCTATGTGAGAAATTTTCGAAGATGATGCAAGATCAATTTGAAATGAGCATGATGGGTGAATTAACTTTCTTCCTAGGATTACAAGTTAAACAACTCCCTAATGGCATATTCATAAATCAAACTAAATATACTAGAGATATGATCAAAGAAATTTGGTATGGAAAATGCATCACCTTCAAAAATTCCAATGAGCCAAACGCTTAAGCTAGATAGAGATGATAATGGAAAGAAAATTGATATCACTAACTATAGAGGTATTATTGGATCACTTCTTTATCTACAGCTAGTAGACCTGATATTATGTTCTCAGT
This sequence comes from Buddleja alternifolia, assembly GCA_019426215.1. Lineage (NCBI taxonomy): Eukaryota > Viridiplantae > Streptophyta > Magnoliopsida > Lamiales > Scrophulariaceae > Buddleja > Buddleja alternifolia. The sequence goes on from WHWC01000281.1 coordinate 61,860, forward strand.
ATGCATGTGTGCACGATTTCAAGCTGATCCTAGAGAATCACACTTAATTGCTGCTAAAAGGATCCTTAAGTACCTAAAAGGCACACAAAATGTGGGCTTATGGTATCCTAGGGATTCTCCTTTTGAACTAATTGGTTATTCAGATGCAGATTTTGCAGGATGCAAAATAAATAGAAAAAGTACTAGTGGAACATGTCAATTTCTAGGTGAGATAATTTCATGGCATAGTAAGAAACAACAATCCATAGCGACTTCTACCGCTGAGGCTGAGTATGTAGCCGCTGGAAGCTGTTGTGCACAGATCCTTTGGATGAGGCAACAACTTAGAGATTATGGAATAATCCTAGATCCAACTCCTATCCATTGTGAAAATCAAAGCGCCTTAGCAATGACTCAAAATCCAGTTCTTCACTCTAGAACCAAACACATTGACATTCGCTATCACTTTCTACGTGACCACGTTCAAAAGAAAGATATCTCCATGCACTTCATTGGTACAGAAAAGCAACTGACAGATATCTTCACCAAAGCGCTTAACGAACAACGTTTTCTCACTTTAAGAAGTGAACTAGGTATGATTGATCTAAATGCTTAATCATTCGAAACATCATACTTTTGTTAGGCATGAAATGTAGGGGGAATTCACTGTATGTTATGTAATTTATGGGGAACCTACATAGGGGGAACCTTAAGAGAGCTAACTATACTTAAGTGAATATGACCAAAAATGTTTTCCCTTGCATCGGTCATACGCACTTAGCACCATACACTTAAATCCTTTTGACGCTTATTACACAAATCTGTCTTAGCGTCTGCACTTCTTTCAAAATAAACTAAACGCTTAGCTTTATTCCCAGCTAAAGCACTTAGTAAAAAGACCCTTTAAAAGCAAGCGTACATTACCCTACGCTAAAACGAGAAAGTGGATTAGTCAATCAATGCAATTAATGCTGACTTGACATTCCTCACCCTTCGCTCAAGAAAACCCATGGGTACTCATCACGTTTTTCAAAGATGGTTCAGCACATGTACACGCGTCAGTACAATTACCATGTATCTTAGACGAATACAACCAGCGCTGAATATTTTAAACCAAAAGTAAAACACTACTACCAAGACATAATGATAAGTACTGGGAAACTGTGTCCTCATAATTCTATATGTTACAATGACCGCTAAAGCACAAAATATTACTTGAAAGAGAACCTCAAGATTCTCAAGCGTCCACATAACACTGAATTGTTTCAAGCGTCATTCTGAATAGGTCCGGACGCTTTAACAAAATTTTTGGGGGTATTTGAATAGTTGTTCAAAATTATGGTTCCCGAACAGTTTTCATAGAAACGTATCCGCTTTTCATGGGCACACGTATCACTCTCAGTATATCAAAGTCTCTGTTTCAAACTTTTAATCGGACTTCAAAATAGTATATGTGGAAGTTACTAAAAGAAACCGTGCCTATTTAATCTAAATTCACGTCCACAGTTATTTTTAATGGCTGAGATTTATATTCCTCCACGTGTCAACATCTCAAACTTCAAACACAAGAACATTCAAATTGAAGTTCTCAAAAACACACTTCTGCAGAACACAAACACTCTTATACTCTATTACATTCGTGCAAGAAAAAATTCTCTCTCTTTCTCAAAAACAAAAATTTTCATTCGTAATCTGTCTATCTCACTAATGGCACCCAAGAAAGCTACTGCTGGAAACACTGAAGTGGTTGTTAAGGTCACTGAAGGCCTTATAGTTGATTGGAAGTTTCTCTATGAAAACCCCCAAATTGATTTAACGGAAATGATGGATTCTGTAGCAGAGGCTGGGCTTCAGAAATTTCTACAAAATACTCGTATATGTTTCCTGAAGAACTAGAATTTTCTGGAGAAATGCTCGACTGTCTGACGATGAGACTTCCATCACCTTGTTTGTTTCCTGTCTCCAAGAAGGAATCAAAGACGTCACTCACTCTGCGGCCTCTATTGCCCAGAATTTCTCTCTACCTAATGCTGGAGACTTTGACACTATCACTGAAGAACAAATTCAAGAAGTCTGGACTCAGATTAGCGCTTACGATGGATGTTCCATACAAACGTACTTTGAGAAGAAAGATATAGTGAACAGGTATCGAGTCTTGGTGATTTCTGCAGTAAAAACATTGAATGCAGAGTGGGAACCTTCGACAAAATCAACCCAACCCAGTTCCAGATGATGACTGCATCCTGCTCAAGATAAAAATCAACTGGAGCGCCTATATATTCAGCAGGTTCAGAGACAGTCTACGCACTTCAAAACAGACCTTATGGTCTAGTTTTAAGTGATCTAATTTTTCGAGCAAAGTGCACCTCTTCAGCAGGGAGTCACCGTGGCCAAGCATAAGTTCTATGGGCAAGAATCATCAATATCTCTTCAATCCACCCAAAGTTGGAGGTGCTGCTAAGACCTCTCTCTGAGCGCCAAGTTGTCCGAGCAGCGTCAGATGAGGAGGCTGAGCGTCAGATCAGGAGAAAGCCAAACGTAATGTGAAGCGTCCCACTGTCACAAAGAAACGGGCTCCTCGAAAGCCCAAGGCTCAACTATCAAAAGCGATGAAGAGACGAGGATGCTCTATACCCCTCATTAGTCGGAAAGATCTGGGAAAAGGTTCTCAAAAATATGACTTTGAAGAACCTGCAGTTCCACAGACTCAAGCGTTCCCAGCCGAAGGATAAAGTGAAGCGTATCTTCAAGAGACGTAAGCGTCCAACTGCTGCCATTTCTTCTGAGGCTACACAAAGTGATCAAGCCATAGCTGCTGTCCCGATATCATCCTTGAACACCAGTGATGTCCATCTGGATGTTGATATGGCCCACATTGTGGCCATCGCACATGAAGCTGCCATCGAATCTACAAATCTCGAGCCTGATGAACCTGAAATCCCAAGGGTTCAACCATTGCTTGCATTACCTAGTACAACAGAGGCACGCTCAGAAGGTCAGAGCGATGCTAACGACGTTGTGATTCATCGACATTTCTTCAAGCTGGATCCTTAAAGACTATCGATCACTCAGTCGATTATTTGCCCTCCAGCGCCCGCAGAAGACCTTCATACCTGAGGATACAATGAAGAAAGTCTTATCAATGCCGAAAATGATATCGCCAAGCTCATAAAGTTTGATCTGGCTGTACGCAACACTCTTTAACACAGCCTCAACCCCAGCTGATGAAGCTTCTACACAGCCCTTGAACTCAGGAAGACTCCCAAACACATCCCGGCTTCCGTACTCTCCAAGCACAGCGGCAAGGAGGCAAGACTCCTAGAGCTGATGTTGATTTAGCTTATTATCTGGACTGTGGGACAAGCAAACCACTGGCTTCGCTCTCAGAGACTACAACATCAGAGTCTATGAGCGTCAGGATAAGCTTGTGAACCCAACGGAAGGGCTACTAAACAGAGAAGGCTATTCTCACTCCCAACACTGGTAAAAAGCATGGAAAACAATGCGCTCAGCTAATCCTCTCCTCCTGTGGAAGAATAAAGGAGTACATGCTGGTGAGCGTCCAGCTCCCTGACCGAGATGATTCAACTTGAAACCGATGCATATTTTGACTGCGTCTGGAACGCTAACTACCAACCAGACAGGTATCGTTTTGAATCCATCTGTGATATTCATCACCAAGGATTTTGTGCTATACTTAATGCAGGAACTGAGTACTGTATGAGAGATAGATGGGCTGAAGCTTACATGGGTGACACGTATAAATTGAAGACTTGGTTAGTGCTCCCCATCTGTTCAGAATAGGGATTCATGATAAAAAGACCAAATTTGCACGCTACATGCTAAACGCAGCGCCAACATAGACTTGGACCCGTTCTGAAGCTGCCTCTGATCCGCCATCAACCTGAACACCGCTTAAGACAAGCGTTGCACAAAACTGCCAATCTTCTCTACGCTTTGCTGATCAAGCGTCCACCGGGCGGTTCTTCTCCCCTGTCCGTCTGAACTCACCCCTAGCCATGTGAAGACAACTTTTCTCTCATGATGGCAATTATGCCTCCAGTCTCCCTATTCGACAAAATCTTCACAGAAAATCTGCGACAATGGAATGGCTCTCGGATCAATCCTTTCAGAGGATATCCACTTCTTCCGTCTATCGACAAGAAGTCTTAAGTCACTATGATTTTTTTTTGTCGCTGCGAAAGATCTCAAGCGCTTGCTTCAGCCATCTAACCATACTTGGAAGGTATTAACGGCTCCACGTTCCCGACTCTCGGAAACCGAAGACTCTCCAACAGATCGGCTAATTGGCTTCTCACAACACTATTGCCCAGATGCCTATTCTCCATCTGCCAAGCGCCTCCAAAATCTTTCCCACTCATGTGTGGATATCCTCGGGCCAATGATATCAGGCCCTGGATAGTCCTATCAGAACGTTCATTCCAAGGTACTTATTCCCCACTCTACATTGAATGAACTTCTACAGATGCTACGTATCCATATGCAGATGAGCCGTGTGCAGCTTGGACTTTCGGTTTACGGACTTTAGGTATAGAATCAGAATTTACTGCAGCACCAGCTGACACGTTACCTGCTCT